>JAFVLL020020357.1:0-21886 GCA_021397915.2 Tor tambroides | reverse complement strand
CAATGCATATTACTAATCAAAAATTAAGTTTTGATATATTTACAGTAGGAAATTTACAAAATATCTTCATGGAACATGATCTTAATATCCTAATGATTTTTGGCATGAAAGAAAAATGGATAATTTTGACCCATACAATGTATTGTTGGCTATTGCTACAAATATACCTGTGCTACTTAAGACTGGTTTTGTGCTCCAGGGTCACATATAGTTCTACAAAGCTCTTATCAGAGCACGTGAGCAGAGCATAGCATCACAAGAGAGTAGTGTCATTTCACCAGTGTTGGCCCTCTAGTGAAAAATAAATACACTAATGTGTATTTGAAATACATTTGTTTTGAGCTATACATTTATATATTTATGTACCGTATTGACCTGAATATAAGACTATGTTTTTTTAAATACAGTATAGTGCTTTTTACTAGGGCCAGGACAGATGTTACAGCACAATAGTGCTATGGCAAACAGAAACAGTATACTGTATAGAAATTTCCTGTTGGCGTGTTATTTGGGTGGACTTTGCACTTTCATAGAGCGGAGTGTGAAACCTGCGCGCTGAACACTGTTGAGTGGTGCGGGGCACCGTTTTATTTTCAGCCGAAAACCGAAAATGGCATTTTTGCCCATTAATTTTCGGTGGCTCAAAATTCGGTGCTTCCCTAGTTAGAAGCATTCTTTGTGGATGTGGAATGAGCCATAAACATCTGGAGCAAGTGCAATTAGAGATTCTTATTGGTCAACAGATGCCTTTGTCAGAGCGCTGCAGCAAGTTAAAACATTCTCAGATGTTTGGTTGTATGACATAGTGCCTTTTCGCTCGGTCATTTGCTATTTGGCCTTGTGTTTTTACTTCTGTGACCTTATGAGATCATGGAATTCGCAGTATCAACTCTAGTGTGTTGTGCCTTAAGTCAGTCTGCAAACTTTCTGGCAACTGTTGACAAGGAAAGCCTTAACGTAAAGAGAAAACAAGCTTTCTCCATCCGCATTAGTCCATTCATCGCTAAATCACTGTGACTTTGCTTCATCGAGAAAAAAAACTCCCTTCTGTCAGCTAAACAGCCAAAAAGTATCAGAAATGCTGAAGTTTTGTTTGTTTAATCAGGGCTTAGGTGACCTCATGCGCCTCAGATCCGTCAGGTCCGGCGGATTAGTTCAGATCGTCGGCTCTTACGCTTACCCTTCTCACGCGTCTTCTGTCAATAAACGCCACCAGACCTCCTCAACTCCTCCCGTTTCCCAGCTTTGTTCAGGTATTTAGGGTTGAGAGGAGAAGCTTATGTCAACACATCCACCATTCCTGAGATCCCCAAACACGCTCTCATCCGCAGTTCTTCACAGACACAAACTTTAATGGGAGTTCTATGCAAATCGCGCCCTCTGTCAGCTTAGGGATTTGACTCCGAACAACTCGTCTATTAGAGGAGAAAGTCAGGGACTCGCTCACAGATTCTCTGGGTGTGGTTGTGCAAAACTGTGCCACTTTCTGTGAACACGGTACACTTCCCTGTCCTGAGACTAACGCATCAGAACTACAACTCGTGTTTTTGTTATGGAAACTAATATATATGCTTGATAAACTATTATCTAACATAAAATGAACCTAGCATAAATAGTCATTTTTAAGGCCGTGCAAGCTGACGGTCAGCAATCCGCCGATTTCCGTGAATTTTTGGTTGATTGATTGACCAAATCAGCACTGGGCAGTCGGTCGAGATCATTCTGATTGGCTGTTCATCTTAGTGAAGCAGTGCACCAGAAGAAAAATGAAAATGATGAAAGCCAGAGAAGAAACTGTACATGTTAGCTGGCCGTTGGCTGAAGTCTTTGCGGTGTGTTCAAGCACAGCTTTTTGGCCCAAAAACAGCCATCTTTCATCTAGTTCTTTGATGTCGGTTTGGTGTGTCGCAGTCCTTAAAGACATCTGTTGTCTGTATTTCACCCTCAAAATGGTGCTCTTGGTCTGTCCAAACTCAGAGGCTTTGACCTTCTTCACTATATCTAATAAATAAAACCATGTCATGTTGACAATATTTTATTTAATTTTATCTATTTTGGCTCAGGATGGTCCTCTATAGCTCCTGATCTCTAGTGCACACGACAAGGTACACATTTAAACATCCAAAAGCACTTTCTGTCCACAAATTTGTTAAAGGAATACATCACCCAAAAAAGAAAGCAAGTGATGGAGCAAGTGATCACCATCCTCAGGCCATCCGAGATGAGTTTGTTTGTTCATCAGGTTTGTAGAAATGTGTCTCTGCATCAGTGTCTCAGCAGTGGATGCTCTGCAGTGAATGGGTGCCGTCAGAATGAGAGTCCAAACAGCTGATAAAAACATCACAATAATCCACACCACTCCAGTCCATCAGTTAACATCTGGAGAAGACAAAAGCTGAAACAAATCCAGCATTAAGACGTTTTTAACTCAAATACCATAGAGTCCATAATCTATAATAATGCTTCCTCCAGTGAAGAAGTCATATCATCTGAATCAAGAAACTATAATATTAAAACTATAATAATAAAAAAAAATAATAATAATAAAAAAAATTGTTGTGGTAGATGTAAAAGCAACTAATTGCTGTCTCTAGCCCTAAGATGATTGTGTTAACAAGTGGCATTATGTTACTCCATTTTTGGAAATGATTCTAGCCAGAAAAAAAAAATAAAAAAAATAAATAAAAACCTTATTTCTTGTTATATCTGTTGCACTCTGTGATGGAAGGAGCGAGGAGACGAGGAATCAAATTCAACAGTCTTTAATATAATCCAAACAAGGGGAATTCACACAGGAAACAGCTGGAGACACACGAACATGACGAAGTAGACCCGACAAACACTAACAGAAGGACTGGGGCTTTTAAACATAGGATAATTGGGGAAGACGACGAAACACACCTGGAATCAAATTAACAATCAAGGGGAGACAGAAACTGGGTCACAAGGAACACATGGGGAGCAAAACATACACAAGACAGTCCACAATCCTGACATATCGCCCCCCTCCCGAAAGGTGCATCCTCACACCGTACAAACAACATGGGGAAGGGCAGGTGGGAACTAAGGAGGAGGCTCAGGAGGAGGACGGACACCCGGGAGGGGGCCGGCAGACAGAGACCAGGGAGGCGACGAAGGAGGGAGGAGCCAGGGAAGAGACAGGAGGGACCCGGAGCAGGAGGCGCACAGCTGGACCCAGGCCACAGCCATGATGATGGCCCACGGTGGAGCCGACGGAGGGAGGAGCCATGGAGGAGTGATAGCCGCCGACTCCAGGGGGTCGACCAATGGCGGCGGAGCAGGTGGTGGAGGAGCCCGAGGCGGAGACGGAGACGGAGAGCCAACGAGCCAGGGGGATGCCGAGGATCCGGGGGGCCAGGGTGGAGCCGAGGGCTCTGGCGACCGAGGTGAAGGCGGAGATCCAGAGATCTGCGGCAGAGCCGGAGCGACTGAGGACCCAGGTGGAGCTGAAGGGAGGAAGGAGCCCAGTGGAGCCGGTGGGACGGAGCGACGAGGCGCAGCCAGAGGAGAGGAGTCCCGAGGCGATGGCGGGGTCGACGCCTGACCAAGGTGGAGCCGGAGGGACGAGGGAGCCCGGTGGAGCTAGTGGATCAATGGGTGACGGTGGAGGCGAGGGAGCTAGGAGCCGAGGTTGAGCCACTGGGTCTATGGGCCGAGGCGGAGTCCGGGCCTTGGAGGCGGAGGTGAGGGATACTCCAGCCCCGGCGAAGCTGGAGGATGGCAGACCCACGGGGCTCGCACCATACAAATAGGGGGCTGAGGGCAAGCGGGGGGGCTGCCAGACGACAGCGGTGGAGGGAGGGAGGGCGGGCATTTTCGAGGAGCGGGCACTGGAGGGCACATTCGAGGAGCAGGCACTAGAGGATCTGACGCCCTCTCCCTGTGCAGCAGTCCCAGATCTCTCATCAGCTCACCCTCAGCCGCGGTGCAGGAGGCGGAGCTCCACTCCGCGCTCACACCGTCCACGGCTTGCTCCCTTGTGATGGGCGCTGTCGCCGGCTCTCGCACCTGGTCTGACGGGTTGGACTCAACTTCCGGGACGATCATCCGCTCAGTCGCTCGGCTTAGCGCTGGCTCGCAGATTGCGGCGGGAAATGGCTCTCCGTCATCGGCGGGCTCGGGCTGATGCTCCGCACCGCGGGGAGATGGTGGGCTGGACTCTGTGTCTGGAGTGGATCTGGCAAGATCATCCTCTTGGGAGACTGTGAGGGGCGATCCGTTTCTCGCCAAAGTCCACTCCACGAAAGCGGCGAAATCCTCTCGAGGACCATCTTCGGAGGACAGCGCTCTGCACACGGTGTTCAGGCTTGCATCATAGAATGAGCAGAGCGCGTCCTCCGGATAGCTGGTGGTGTTAGCTAATAGGAGGAACAGTCTGGTATGGTCCTCGAGAGATCGGTCCCCCTGCTCCAGCAGGAGGAGGATGAATTTGGGCCGGAGGAGGGGATCCATCAGGAACACAATGGGTAAAAAACCCTGGGTAGGAAACACACGGAGGTAACTGTTTTGGGTCGGGTCTTCTGTCACACTCTGTGATGGAAGGAGCGAGGAGACGAGGAATCAAATACAACAGTCTTTAATATAATCCAAACAAGGGGAATTCACACAGGAAACGGCTGGAGACACACGAACATGACGAAGTAGACCCGACAAACACTAACAGAAGGACTGGGGCTTTTAAACATAGGATAATTGGGGAAGACGACGAGACACACCTGGAATCAAATTAACAATCAAGGGGAGACAGAAACTGGGTCACAAGGAACACATGGGGAGCAAAACATACACAAGACAGTCCACAATCCTGACAATATCACTCCTCAAATTTGAGATATAACTTCTATACATGTGTGGCTTTGGGCCCATTGTAACTCTAGGTAACGCAGGCACATTTAATTACTAGGCTATTTCTTTTAGTGATAAAAATGTGTTCTGCAAAAAAAGTGACATATATATGATTTCATAATATACTTCACATTACATATCTCTTTTAACTTTTACATTTTTAAATTGTATTAATTCCACAACTGTGAGGGCTCAGCTATGTTGTTTAAAAGGGTGTGAAGTTCATTCACCTTTCACTGACCAATCTCTAAAAAAATGAAACAAAAAGAATATTTTTCAAAATGTGTTTTGTTTTAGTTTTTTGTTCATACAATGGAAGTTGGTGTGAAAACATTCAGTGAAAACGCTTAATCTCATCACACTGGGTCTGGTTATTTTCATCCTCTGTTTGCCACGCTTTAGTTCTAGACCTCGTTAACGACTCACTTTTGCATTATTCAAAACATCGTGATACACACAGCTAAAAATAGCCATCATTATTGTCTGCGCTATCACTGAGCTACTCTTTCTGCAGAGAGCCCTTTTACTTCTGCACGGAGAGGTGTGTATTTATAGGCGTCCTCGGGAGACATGAATAAAGATCAGTGCGTCTCCTGTGACTGGTGTCCACACACGATCTGCGGCGTCCTCGGGAGACATGAATAAAGATCACTGCGTCTCCTGTGACTGGTGTCCACACACGATCTGCTCTCCTCGGACGCTTCAGCAAACACATCAAAAACCTGCAGACTTGCTTCGCTGCATTAAACCCCTTATCATGCTGCACATCACATGCATTTTTTTTCATCTTGGACAGAGGTAATCGGCTGGGTGAGGATGTCTTGCATGAAAATGAAGCAGCCAAACGTGTTTAGCTGCCAAAATCGAGACACAAGAGAAAAACAGCAAATCTACATTCAGTCTTCCACATGCAAACGTGTGTCCAGATTTGCTCCGAAATCGCTATGGGAAAATGAAACAGGCGGAGGAATCAGGACCCCAGCAACTTGCCAAATAAATGAATAAACCGACATAAAATATAGATTTGACTGTTAATTATTTTATGTGAACAAAACAGGCGTGTAGTGATACGAGAGACATTAAACTAGTACAGCTACTTAGAAAACCAGCATCATTTTACACACATAATCATAATCACGTGCTCCAGAGAGAAAGGTAATAAACTATTTATTATTATTGGCTGTCAACAGCTTAAGGACCCGCTTTATATTAGACTTTATTCAGTGAACTGATTCAAAACTTACTCGGCTGTGCCAACACTCAACATTTTTCATATTTTAGACTGTTTTAGTAAAAATATGTAGGTAATTATTGCTGCTTATTAATATGCATTGTAATAGTGATGCATAAAAATAAAAAGGATCAAATATATTTCTTCCTAGCGTTGATTTAGTTAAAAACATTGTGGAAAGCATTATCAATTTTTTTTACTGTATATTAAGCCTTGCATTTACAATCAATCTTTGAAGCCACTTCAGCAAGAAAAACAATTGCATCAAAAATGAGCATTGTCAAGAGACTGGAAACATTGTGAAGCTGCTTATTACTGTAGCGTTTCTTGATGGGAATTCCTGAGGAGTCACCATTGGTACAACACAACGTGATAATTAAGTAGGTTAACTACAGGAAAGCCTGAGGGCTGAGTTTATCTGATTATCCTGGCGTAATCCCGGGTCTCCTTGCTGCTGTATTTCCCAGATACAGCACATACACTGACCCCTCTCTGATTTCAGCAACATCTTCTTGGAGACGAGCGGAGAGCTTTGCTGCTGCTCAATCTGCACCTTTTCCTTCATCATCAATGAGGTCTCAAAAGAGCAGAGGAACTCCTGCGGCCTCAGTTGTGCAAAAGGTTACAGCAACAGAATAATACTGAAAACAGCCTAGTGTGCAGAAAAAGTGCAAATAAAAAGAACTACTGTGTGAGATACGGAGTGAAACACTGGTCTGCGGTGCATGTGAGGATCACGTCTTCTGTGCTGGTTAGCCTGCTCAAATCCATTCCCTTCCACCGTCTCACACGGGCCAAAAACCACATCACGTCAATATGAGTCCACTCCTTCAAATGTGCATTTAACAGGACAGATGGGTAGTTATGTCTGTCCGAGCCTGAGTGACAGTCGTCTGCAGAACACGGGAATGACTGGGGTCCAAACAAACTTTCACCATACACTCTTAAACATCATTTCTGGTTTCCAGTGATCTGTTCTTAAAAGTGCCATTTATTTGAAGGTTTTAAAAATCTAAAGAACATTTGGTGGAATGGATGTTAAAGGTTCTCCATGCAACCACCAATGCCAATAAACAACCTTTATTTTTAAGAGTGTAAAGAGAGATGATTTTCAAAATATATTCTTCAGTGCTCAGCAGAAGAAAGTCATATAGGACTTGATGGAGAGTAAATTATGAAAATGTGCATTTTTTGGTGAACTATCCCTTACTTAAAGTAACTTAAAGTAAAGCAATTTAAAACAGACAAGCTGAGAAACTGTAATAAAATTCATAAAATATACAAAGAATTATTATTGGACTTTAACAGTGAATATGAAAAGGATATAGGCTTAGGGGTGTGCGATAATGACAAAAATGATATTTTAATATATTCTGGAAATTTTTACCTTTATAAGGCCAATTTTTACTTACCTAATTAAATGTATGCATCAGCTTTTGTGTCAAATTCTTAAATTTAATAAATAAATGCAAATAGTAAGACACTATAGGGCTGTTACCAATCAGATGAAATCAGTATCAACAAAATTTGTATTTGCACTGCAGAGGTGGCACACAATCTGATTAGCACAGAACTGATTCTGTAACGAAACACCGTCTTGTGTTGCTCGGAGATGCAAAACAGTTCTGCTCTGGCTTTACTTTCATTGTCGAAATACAGCAAAAACCAGAACTGTTGTGTCTAAAATGTATTGTATGGATTGTAAACCCCCCAATAACCAAAACTAGCAAGTACAACCCCCCTAATATTTACACCATCCATGGTTAATAGAAACCAAGAACAAGGCTATTAATTAATCACACCTTCTGTGCTTTTATAAGTGCTAACTTCACGTACGAACCTTACGGAGCAGTTATCAGCACAATATGACTGAAGCGCAGTTCTTTTAATTGTGTTCAAGCGGCGTGCGAATCACCGTATACTCTGTGTGCGTTCACCAGCGCGCTCGAGAAGTGTGAGAAGATTTGCACGAGCCATTCCTATCGCAAAGATGATGCTAAAATGTCCTATCTATTTGAATTCTATTGAGAAACTGCAACTTTAAAATGATATGGAGAAAGCTGAACATTTTCTTGAAAAGGCAAATAAACTAAAAAGACTGATGAAAAGAGAAAACATACTCTTGCACTAGCACTGACTTACTATTAAAGTCTTACTACTCATGATCACCTTTACTAGATTTGTCATGTTTTATTAAGCCCGGCCCGTTGAAAGCACTGGCCCCACAGTGGAAAAGCGGCTAATGTAACTAATCATTTGTCCAGTCGGACTGTAGCGAGCCTGACCTACAGCAGCTCCGTCTGTCAGCAAACACACCTTCACCCGTTCACTTGAGAAGCACTGCTCATGTCAACTGTAAAGCGCCGCTGATCATTTGATATTAATGCTTGTTTCAAAAGTGTAAACATTAATACAAAGAAATAGCACTAGGAGACATTAAGCTAACGCCCCTCTAAGGCGGTTTTATGAATAGACAGATTAAATCCTACCAATTTCTCTCACCAAAAACATAATTTCAGTGGTTTTCCAGCTGGATCACATGAGTTAAATGTTTCCTCTTAAGTGTTAATAGCTTATACCTATGTCCACGAATCAGTTTTCACTTGTGCCATTTCGGTTTGGCTTTTAACGTCATGGATCGTAAGGAGTGCTAAACAATATCCTGAAATATATGTTTTCCACATGATAGAACTAAAGCACGAAAGTAAATGTGCACAAGTGTCTCATTCACTATTCTCTGTAGAAAACACAGAACAACGACAGTCTACAACAGACGCCCTCTTTTGATTTAAGACACGTGCCTCAGCTACTCCAGACGCTCCATCTGCAACACAATCATTTCACTTACAAATATCACAGCAACGGAATGCCACACATTTTTTTGTCCCTTATATATTTAACCAACTTCAATACATCAAACTCCAATCACTGGTGGTCTCTTTTAATCGGGTGCTGCTTCCAACGGGACTGCTGTTCTCAAAGAATAAAATCTCAGGCATCATTACCCCACTAATCAGACAGATGAATCACAAAAACCTCTCTCTGGAAGATCTCGCGCCCCGGTGACTGCTGACTGAGCTAATAACCGTACGGGACGGTGGGGACATGCCGAATTATATTTCAGGGTCTGCTGTCATCTGAAATGAAGAAAGCATCTATAACATAAAGACACAAAATATGACTTGTCACGCAAGCTGTGCTGATGCAATGAGTAGGTTGAATGACCGGTGAATATGTAATAAGATTTACATTGCAAATAAAAAGTAGCTACTGCACAATCCCACGTACGTGTGTTATTTTGCACATTCATTTTCATAAAACATTGAGGAGAGGGTTTAACATGCAGAGTATTTCAAAGTAGTTAGGCCTGTCACGACGACTACTTTCTGCTGCGTGATTTATTGCTCCAGAAATAATTGTGATAAACATTATTATTGTCAGTTTAAGACCATTTTATGCCACTGACAATATAATGATAATATAAAAGCATAATAATGTAAATACATCCTTTCAAAGAACAAACACTTTTTAATTCTTAATAGCATGTAGGCTACACATTTTAACTGGAATGATATTATATTATATTAAATTATATTATATTATATTATATTTTATTTTAAATGAATAAACAATAAATTAACCTTTGTTACCAAACAAGTGCAAAGTATCAACAAGTGCAACAAAAAGTATCAAGTCAGTTTAGCATTTCAGTCTGTTTCTTTCTTATTCCGAGATCAGCGTAGCCCCCTGATCCAGTCCGTGTCCAGATCAGATGGTGGATCAGCACCTAGAGATGACCTCTACAGCCCTGAACACCAGCGGAGACCAGGACACCTAGATGAGCCCCAGAGACTGATCCCCAGTGAAGACCTCGTCGCCTAGACGGCCATCGGGACAAGACCACAGGAACCAGATGAGTCCTCTGCACAATCTGACTTTGTTGCAGCCTAGAATTAAACTGCTGGTTTGTCTGGCCAGAGGAGAACGACACACTATTTTGACACACTATTTCCCTGTTTAATACTGTAAAGCTGCACTATATAAATAATGGTGACTTGACTTGACTTAATGCAAACAGATGTGACACAAAACATTTGAGTCAGACTTGTATTTTCATCACATTGTTTTAACTGCTTGCAGTGCTATTAATGTTAGCATCCTCTCAGCCAAACATAAAGAAAACAAGTGAAGGAAGAGAGAAGAGCATGTAGATTATTAATAATGGTCTAGACAGAAATCAGAAAACATCAGAGAGATTTTAATGCACAAAGATAAAGTTTTTTTTTTTTTTTTTTTTAGAAGTGAAACAGTAAAACAATAATTTATTTACCATTAATGAAAAAGGTAATGCTTTCCACATGTTTGTTAGACCTTAAGAATGAATGTAAATAACTTGTTTGTTCACAATTAAACTCCACGGTGTAAAAATCCTTTTAATTTCGGAGCACATGAAATTCATTTTATTTTTCCCTAAATTCAGAGTTCTCCATTTTATTTTTATATTTAACATAAAAATGGTGTCTTGTGAAATGAATTAATAAAACTTCAACAATTTAATCAGTCTTTTAAAATGTAATCTGTAAAATATGTCTGAGTAGTGACACTTAAATTACTTTGAGCATGACATTTGACTTTTTGAATTTTTCGAATAAAGCATCTATTTGCAACTGTTGATATTTTCTTTTTATTTCACTGAGATTCTCCTAGTGAAGGTGGTAACATTTACATATAAATATCAACTGAAAGTATGACAATGAAAAGACCAAATAAAGCTTCGCTTTGGGACAAGAAGAGAGATACAGGACAAGATAAGGAGACTGAGAGTGAAAAAATGAATATATAAAACAGATTACACCTCATAATGGCAAAGCAAAAAAAAACAGTTGTGATAACTTTGCAAATTTATAAAAAATTGTGTTCTCTCTACATACAGGCTTTAATGTGCAACTAATCAACAATGGCAAACTCAATTAACCTCAATTAACCTGGAACTCATGTAGTGTGTGAAGTGACTTCAAACACGCTTCCATGCGTCCTCTCACTCTTCAGCGGTCCCTAGGTTGCCAGGTATTTATTCCAAAGCCCAATACACATAAGTAAAAAAATGTATTTTCATTTTTATTTGTCTACAGATAAACTTTTGACAGGCACAGTACATTATAAGAGCAGCCTTTTCCTGCGAATGCTTTTTCAAAATAACTCAACTGTACAGGAGAACCCTGGTACATGGCACGGTGCAGTGACTGGACAGGAAAGTGAAAAGTGGCAAGCATTGATTTCCTCACATGTAAATCTTCACTTGAGCTCACACTGAACCCTCATCTCGACACTGCACCAAAACATGCCACCCGTACATACAAGCGAGGATTTAAAATGAACTACCAGCATGCTGTGAAGTGGAGATTCAGGAGGACATGAGTAAAGGAAAAACAGGCAGCTTTCTCTCCCTGGCAGATGAAACCATTGACATAAGCAGGGCTTATCTGCATTCACAACCTAAACCGTGACAATGGAGCCAAAATCTCTGAGTAGTTTCTGGATTTAAGTCCTCTTGTCATACCAGATGCTGCATCTGTTACAGAAGCCATCCTCTCTGAGTTTGGAACTGACTTTGTCACAGGGCAGGGGTTTGATAGAGCCAGCCCAATGAGTGGAGAGAGTGCTTCACAACCTAAAACACCTGCTTCAGCTCATCAGCATCTGGATCCTTCTGGGAGAGTTTAGCTCAAACCCTAACCAAACTCACCGACAGCAGCCGAACAATCAGTGGCTTCATTAGCAGGTCAGTGTGCTTCAACCACAGGACTACAGCTGCACGATTCATTGATAAAAGATCTTATTCCTGCATGATAATGATCCAGCTCTCTGCCGCTGGCCCACAGAGAGCAGCTGTCATGTACAGATGTGTGAAATTGCTTCACAAACCACACGGTAGCGTTATTTCTGTGCTGCAAACACTTAAATAAGAGAAATACTAGGATAAAAGTTTATAATTTGGGTATAAACACTGATGTTTAGCAATCAAAATATTGCTTTTTAAGCTTTTGAAAGTGACTTGTTGCTTCAAATAAAGATTGTATCCATCACATCATTATGCCAGTAGGTGGCGACAAGTGACTGTAAAAAATGAACGGAAAACGAAAGGAACGAAATAAGTCTTTATGCAAGTCACTGAATCATTCATTCAAAATTATTTTTTAAAATAATTGGTTGAATATTTTGTTTTTTTTTTTAAATAGGCTGAAACAAAACATTTTGTCAGAACCTCCAGTAAATTACATTCTATTTTCTTTTTAAGAATCGTGGGATAACTGTGATCTCTATGTTAAGCAAAAAAATTGTGATTCTCAGTTTTTCCAGAATGGTGCAGCTCTTACATGCGCTATTCACACGCTGTCAAAGCCTGGTTGTTAATTAAACCGTGTGGTATGGATGTTCTGCCATCCTCTTCATCAGGAACACCATGAATGGCTTCCATTGAGAAGGATGAACTCACTCTGAACTCGCAGAACTAGAGTCAGGAACATCGTCAAATTCCAACAAGGAACTATGACACAGCTGACAACTGTCTAAATACCGCCAATGCACATATCACAATTAAAACATTATTAAAACATTATGTTTCTGGTGATGCAGATAACACAGAGTAAACTGGATTTGTGACTAGAGAGCGTGTGCAAAAGTCCAGCACACATTGTGAGATGAATGGCGAGTATGAAGCGCTCATGTAACCTGCAGTATGTGTCTCACACTCTTTAAAAGTCACACACATTATCTATGAATGCACACACAGCGAGGAGCCCAGCTACGACTCGCAAAACCCTGCTGCGCCACTCACATCATTTTCATTACAATTACTAATTATATTTGTCCCAAGTTGTTGGTAATGTACATATTGACAGGTAGAGTCTATGCTTCATATATCTTTATATAGCCTTATGTCACTTTTGCCTGTGTGGTAGGGGCGTAACAGTACACATATTCGTACTGAAGATTTTCGGTATGGGTCTTTCAGTTCGGTACACCCATGCACTGAACAAATAGAGCATTATTTTAACCACTGCACTAGTGAAACTTCATTGGCAATTTACAATTTTATATATCGTAACAATAAATGCCGTTTTGACGCTCTTTGATGTGGTGCGACAGATATATAAACATCTCCATTCAAACTGCAGCGCGATCACCCCTTCCTCTTTACAACACGAAATAAACATGAATGAACATCTCATGCTTCATGTAATCACTCAATCTGTTTCAACCGCGGAAAGATGTCAATAAAACAGCTTATAAACGTAATGTCACGTAGCATTTTATTGACCTCAGGCAAGTCATCAGTGTCCACAGCTCTGTAGTTCATTAGAAAAATGAAGTCTAGAGAAGAGCATTTCACAAAATATTAGACTATATACACTCATTATGTTTTACTTTACCTGTTAGTGATGTCTTAGTTATTTAATGTATGTTTAAATAAATCTGTTATGAAACAAGTTATAACAGCCACTGGGTAAATGAATATATTTTAACAACAAACAGAAATGTTACAATTTAGATGTTAATTTAAAAACTGCATTATGTGCTATTTTCAATGTTTGCGTACAATTTGAGTTTTGATTATTGTGTGTTAAAATAAATAGTAATTGAAATTAAGTTTGGGCTCTGTTGTTATCGTATATTAATGTAAAAGCGCTCCCTATAGTTTAGAGCATAAACTGAGGCAGATTTTCATCCCTAGGAACATTTTAATTATAGTTGCTATAGTTGTTTAACTATAATATATATATATATATATATATATAAAACAATTTTATGTTTAGTTTTTTCCCCTGCTGTTCCGAAACCATACCGAACCGTGACGTCAATACCGAGGTACGTACTGAACCATAAAGCACATGTTAAGGTATCGCTGTTCTTTATTATCAACTGCTTGTGCTTCTGGGTTTGAACAGATCTCTTGTGTATGAAAAGTATCTGTACACATGGCAGGTGGCAAAATCGCAAAATAAAAGCTTGATGTGTACCGCCAACTATAAAATATTTAAAGCTATTCTATATTTTTCTTTTCATTTTATGCAGTAGTATGTTAAGTTTTAAGTAGCGCAGTAGTTTTAGGTTTGTTGTTGTAGTAGTATACTCTGTTTGAAAGGCCTTCTCTTCTGTATTATGGTCAGTACTATGTTGCCACCAACAACAGTGGAGTGAACTCAACCAGTGGAGTGAGTTTGGGGCGGGATTATCTGTTTTACTGACCAATGGCACATGAGGGAGTGTTCAAAAAAACCCATTAAAAAACTGTTTAAAAGTTACTTTTGCAATTCCCTTTAGTCACACTTAATTGGGCAGAAAATAGACCCTTCAGCTTTAGTAAAAATGCAGCAAATAAAACTAAAACCTATATCCCTGCTCTAGAAATGTACGTCAACATTCAAGTAACAGTGATCTTCGGCCAACAGAAGTAAAGTGCAGAATCATCTTGAGTCCACTCAGCAGGTCAATAAGGCTCTAATGTGGGAAGCCCTGTTTTGGGAATAGCACTCGTTTCCGGGAACATGACCGTCACTGGTGTTCTTGTGCAATTGTTGGAAGTCAGGCTCTGAGCACTTGTCTATTTTTAAGTTAATTAAATATGAATGGATCGATTGAGGCCATTGTTCTGGTTATGCTCTCTGAAGTTGTGTCCAGTCCATAAATAGCTCAGTCTGTTCAACCAATTATGCTTGATTGGAAAAGCTGGAAAAGGGCTACTTTTAGTCACAGGAGGTGAATCAATATATCTCCAACACTTAACCTGCTTGTAGCCACATTATGATATGCCGATATCCTAAGAATCACGTCTGCAGCCAAAGTCAAGTCACTGGATGTAGACTTGTCTTGATTTCTATATAAATACTATTAAGTCAATTACTGATTGAAATAAACATTAAAAACCTGCGCTATTTAAGCTCAATGATGTTTACCCAGCTCTGCATCACTAGTGAATGGACAGCTGAATTCTCTATCGTTTCTGTCTCTAGATGCTCTGGGTCATTCACTGAAACTGTGCCTTTTCCTGATAAAACTTCAGCACGTTTAAACACTCTGTCAGACAAATAATGTATGAATTAGATTGGGCCAGGTAAAGCTACATAAATGTAAAGATGTGAAATTTTTAGGATGCAACTAAGTACTAAGCCTTCAGAAACCAGCTGTACAACAGGGGCATAACGCACTGAAAATTCGACCCTTAACAGATTTAGAAGCTGGTTTTAGCGCTAAAACGCTTTGTGAAATACTCTTGAGCAAAAATTAGGACTGACATGCCCATTATTTTTAAGAGGTTCTCCTAAATTGCTGAGTTAAGAGCTACTTTCCGCATTAAGATGTTTTGTGAACACGGCCCCTGACCATCATTTCCCCAACAGAGTGAACACATTCACCAGTCTTCATTTCATAAGCACTTTCTCATTCAGTTTCTCCACAGGGATTTCTGATAATCCTTTATTTGAGAGGACAGTTGAGGAAAGACAGGGCAGTGAGATCAGGAGAGGACAACGAAACTCTGCTAATCCAGGTAACTGAACCTGGCACTGCTTTCATCTCCCCTCGTGTTTAAACTGTCGACTGCATCGATAATGAAGAACATCATTATTATAGCCAATCTTTCTGCACATGAATTATCATTTCTTAGCAGAATGCTGATCGATAATACACACGTTTAAAATTGATCTTAAAATCAATTCATCAATTTCAACTCAACTCAATATTTTATGTGCACATAATTATTTATTTGGGGAATAAAAACAGGATGACTGTACATTAACCAATACTTTCATGTTGGTCTTGTTTGAACAAGTTTGTTACAAGTGAGCAAATAAAATGATTTACCTTGAATTTCTACCTAGTGTCCAATTATTTACTTATGTGTCAAGTAGCCATGTAATAAGCAAAATAATGCAGTGGTTCCCAACCATGTTCCTGGAGCCCCGTAGAGACTCCCAGAGCTGAAATGTGTGTGAGAGAGAAAGGAGACCAGCTAAATGTGTTGAGGCTCCAGGAACAGGACTGGAAACCACTGGAATAATCTATATCCAGCTGATTCTGGACTAGTGTTGTCACGGTAGTCGGTACCAATACCAGTAAAATCCCACAGCAAAAACTCTTGTAGTGCTATTAGAAGTAAATATGTTAAAACATTATCATGTAGTCTTCAAATATTGTTCGGTTATGTAAACGTTAGCTAACCGTGATGGCACAATGGGTGTAGTGACGTCGCCCCGGAGGATCGGTCACTTGTCTGATGTCTGGCTGCTAGTTTCTCTCTGTACTAGGGGTATGGGATATATATATCGTCTGCGATAATATCTAATAATTAGTTACTTTTTTAGGGAGTAACGCAATATTGTAATGCATTACTTTTAAAAGTAACCTTCCCCAACACTGATTATAGTCTTGTTAAAAGTGTTAGATAAATGTTCCATTAACATTAAACCTGTATCAAAGTCAAACAGAACTGCAACATGAAAAAACAACCATCCAACCACCATATACTCAATGCCATTTGCAATGGTTTATGGGACTGGCCAGTCACAGCTGAGTGCTGATATTTCTGTTCTCACTGAAACACTGACTTCCTGATTGGTGGATCACTTTTCAGGAGTATGGCTAATGTAGTTCTTCATCCAGAATTCAGAAATTAATCTTTTCCTTTTAAGCTGAAGTCATACTGACTTGTGGCTTATACAGTGGCAAATATCATCACTGAACCACGTCAGAGCTCATGGTGGAATTTCTTAATGGAATAAATGAATGCCATTATTATAGATTTTTTTTTTCCCGCCAGAATGTGATTGTTGCTCTATTGTAAAGCAGCTTAATAAAATCTGTGAAATGATGAGCTGCACTTATGGCAGAACATGAGCCGCATGATGTGGATGTGGCGGCGCACTGCAGATGGCTCGTTCGCATCTGTCTCAAATGCACTTTAAGTTAATGAAGTCATAATATTTCTTGCACAACGCTGCATGATTCACGCCTCTCTGATCAGAAAGCGTCCCCTCGCTGATTCTTGCCAGAGTATTTATCCTGCTGCACACAAGGAAAATTACACCACAAAAGGCTTGGAAATCAATATATTAAGATGAATGGACATTTCAGTGATGCTGTAAATATTTCCTGCTAAAGTGAAAGGCTGGTTTAAATACAACCTGTAACTCACTTTTTTACCCTTAATATTTGTGTGTGTTTGTCTATTTAGTCATTATTTCTGTGAAAATCTTCAAAATGAAAAAAAAAAAACAACAAACAAAAAAACGTAATCTCATGAAAGAATTCAGTACATCAATCCAATTTATCATTGTTCATTCAGATTTCATAGGAATTTATACGCAGTATTGTTGGTAACAGAGTTATCAATGATGAATTAAATTGTCGCTGTATTCGTCCGTAGGGTGTTCTAGGTGGCTTCTTCCAGGCTGGACCACATTTGAAGAAGGCTTCTGTATGTTGTAATTGTAGCAGATGTAACCCATGCCACATTTACAGTTCTCATTAAATGACAAGTTACATTTATTCATTTATTTGCTGGAATAATATGATCTAGTTTCTATTACTGACTTTTAACAACCTTTTTTTCCAGCAAAATTAAGGATATCTTAAGATATTTTGTTGTCATGAAATGCATGACAAGATTTTGGTCATATTGCCCAACCTTGGATTTTTAACGTGGTTACATGACCTCACAGCAAAGCATTTAAAGTCCTGAGCCCTGAAGCACCTGCAGCAATCTGAAAAATACCGGGATTGGATTTGAATCAGCCGTACCCTTTCGAAAAACATTGCCAGTGCACTGATAATATCTTGCAGTATCATTTTTTCCCTCATCATATTTTTGTGGCCAGTATATGCAGATTAAAATGATTTCATTATTATCACGATTCTTATTTTTGTGTCTCATTTTGTTCTGAAATTTAAAAAAAAAAGTTTTTGCAAGGCTCTTCGGCATTGCCGTTTCTTTCCTGGAGAGCCGACGAGTCACACCATTTTTTTGTCACTGGATAGTTGGATAATGCATTTTAGGATTTAGTTTTTCCAATAAAGATGAGCCACTTGAGCAGAAGCGAGGGGTCCAGAGGGCCCCATGTGATATTGATGCTGATGAGAGAAAACAACAACAGCAGTGAAGAGTGGAAATGAATTAGACAGCTTATGTCAGAAAAGAAAGGCATGAACTGACGAGCAGATGAACTATGACAGGACTCTCTAATTGGCTGAAGCCGTTTGGCACGACGCGTGGCACCAGGTCATTCATGGCACGCTGACACAGACACACTGTCTCTCCGCTGCACCTGCTAATGACAGACTTACGTAACTCAAAATAACTCTTGCTTTCTCTCAATTTAAATTAAACTGCGTCACCGACCAGAACGGCGAAAATAATGCCTGTTTTCAAAATGGGTTTCCTGAACACCACCCTGTCTGCCATTGGTCAAACAGACAGCCCCATCCCAAACTCATGTCAAATGTCCCCCGCTTAGACTCTATATATTAAACTAAGAGTCAAGATTAATGACAATAAATGACATACTTCTTTCAAGTTACTTCGTCTCTGATACAATCAACTCTGTTCCTCACATTACCAAATTCCTCTCAAATTCACATCTTTTTCTGTCTAAATAGAGCTCATGAAAGAGAACACCACCACTGAGCATTTGAGCAATAGCTCTCACAACAAAAATAAATCAAAAGCTGTCTAGATGAGCTGTAAATGTGAGGGCCACAGAGAGGCTCATTTCTGCGAGCTGGTGCAAGGTTTCTGCTGCGTTTGGCCTGGCGTGGGCTCATCATGGGGCTGGGCTGGGGTGTATGACAGCAGTATTGACCAAAAGAGGATCTCTAGACTTGGTCCTGGAGGTTCTGCACAACAGTCACTCTACAAACAGTGCATCAGTGGGTGTAAAACAGAGACTTCAAGAGCAGCTGGTTCTTTAGGCAGTGGGCGGGACTAACACTCAAGTGGTAATCCCATTGGCTAGTGCTCACCTCTGGTCATTCTGCAAATGGAAGAGCAGAGTACTTGATACTCAACTCGGCAATACATGCCATCGTAACAAATTTACAAATGAATCAAATCCTGGTATAAAACACACATTGCCTTTTTTATTTTCGTTTTAAAAATATTCATATGCGTTTAGGCAACACAACAGTTCAGCTGTGAAGGCAGCACTCTATTACAACATTAAAGTTAAATAAAAATATTGTTATTAAACGTAACCTTGCCCTCAGTCAAAACACTTTGCCCGGGAACAAATAATAGATTTACGAGACCAAAGATTGCCCATTTGACAGCCAAAAAAAAATTATATCTCATGTTTAACCACTACAAGGTCAGATTTTGTCATAATATCAAAGAACCAAACTTTGCACTTTATGCAATTTGATAAGTGGTAAGATGTTTCCCCACCCAGACACACCAACAGCAGTATTGGGAAACACTGGTTTGTACAGCAGTATTTTTAAGAATGAAGTTAAAGTCACACTGACTTGTGGCTTCGACGACCACAAATATCATCACTGAACAACCTCAGAGCTAATAGTAAATCTGATATGTAATAATGTATAACTGTTTTCTTTGTGGACGACACTGTCAAAACAAAAAAAGATCTGACTCGATTCAATTTGATTTGCAAAATGTGAAAGATCAGACCTGAAAAACAAACCCGAACTGTGCAGTGTGAACAAAGCCTGCGGCTGCAGAGCCATACAGGTTCACCGTAATTTCAATCAATAATAGCTCAGCATTTCAAAAATAAATAAATAAAACCAATTTGAATTCTATCTCTTCTGTTTTACTGAATATTGAGAAATTCAAGTAAGGTGATTATTAAGTTCATGGTAATTTCACAATGCACAAAACTGTGGCAATGTTATTTGATCTAACATTCATTATAAAGTGCTTATGTTGGAGGGTTCTGATTGGTCAATCTAGTGATGATTAGTAACAGCAGTGGCATGAAACAGCTGTCATCAACTACTGCATGTATCACTTTAATTGCGTTCCAAACTTGGTTGACATGAGGGTAAATAGAGACAGCTAAATTTAGTGACAGTTTTCAGTTTTGGGTGGTCTCTTGAATGATTACAGTGAAAATCACGGCGTAGTGTATGCATGTGAAATATCACCGTACAAACGCGTGCTTGTCTTTTTGATTACTTCAGAGCTGCTCAGTGTGCTGAATGCTCCTCTGATGTCGTGTCAGGGTGGCATCCATGATTTACGAGCATCCAAATGAAGTATGACATATGGCAAGGGATTTTGAGTCAAACAAACTCAATCCCGATCACATCTTGTCCTGACAGATCAAAGCCTGGAGTCTTACACGGCGGAGACGGCTGTGCAAGCTGAAAGGTGATTTGGGGAACAGGGAGACGGCATTACGTGAGGAATGGAAAAAATAAAGTCATATTGTAGGAAAGAGATGGCCATGAGCTCTGTCAGAAAGCAGTGAAAGAGATCTGGCTCCGTTGGCTCAGAGGGAGATTAGTTCGTGTCAGCCAGAAGCACAGTGACATATGTGCCCTTATTTATAGCCAGCAGATCCTCTGAGGCCCAAGGGCTACTTAGAGAGGTATTATTTGAAAACCTGAAGATCTGTTTGGACTGCTGTCAACTTAAGACATTCAGTATGCTTCTTCCTAATAAACAAACATCATATTCCCACACTGCAAAAAATAAGTAACTAAATGTACACTATATTCCTACTTTCTAGTCACTGTATAGAAGTTTTACAGTTTATTACAGATGAATGACAGAATCACTGATTATCAAAATTACTGTAATCTTGCATATTTACACAGTCACAGTACCCGCACATGCAGTGTTGTTACATTTATTGCCTTTTCAAATTTTCTGCCTTATTGTGGTGTTGCGGTTTTTCATGCCTGTTCTTTGAGTTACTTTGTCCGAATGTTCGGCTTTAAAATTATGTTCCACTTTGCTGCAGAGTTTTGCTGCAACCTCGATCAAAGTCACCTGTCGGTAGCCTTCTCGTGATCCTGAAGACCTTGATTAGCTCATTCAGGTGTGCTTGATCAGGGTTGGAGATAGACTCTGCAGGAAAGCGCTCCAGTCTCCACACGGCCTTCCCAGCACAGGTCCGGTCCATCATAGTCTCAGCCTCAGACGTCACACCCACGGACCGTTGGCTAAAGGTCTGATGCATACGGCACACTTATCTGGAAACACTTCAGGAGTTTCAAAGTCATCGTCGGATTGGTTAGATTATACAGGATTTCCAGAAGACGTGTGTGTCGCGTTCTGTAATGTTCTGCCGGGTAACAAAAATGCCGTGACACCAAACCCCCTCACGAAAGAAGAAAGCCGTCGTGTTTACAACTGTGACGACGAGCACTTGTCAGGATCAACTAAACGCTGAATTTTCAAAAGTATGTGAAAAATTGAAAGTTCGTGGCATAGAATCTTTAAAATACGTCCGAGAGTTTCTGTTATTGTGACGACATTTCCACGCCCCGAAACGTGACGCGCCATAAAACGAAACGTGATTGGTTTCTTTACCTGTCAGTCATATGGCCTCTTGGGCGGGCCTTGGCCATTCAAAGCGGACAAAGTTCCCAGACCTTCAGCCGTCAGTCTGACGGTCTGGCTACGCGAGACTAGGTCCATCACGACAACATGCATGCAGGAGTGATCTCGGGAGTTCAGGGGTCCGTTCTGCGTACGTTGCTTATTACATCCGAGATCAAATGACACATCCAAGATGATATCATCGCACTAATCAGGATCTGGCTAATTCG
>JAFVLL020020356.1:0-20404 GCA_021397915.2 Tor tambroides | reverse complement strand
TGGGGTCGATGAGAGTGTTCCTAATCCATCCATTGCTACAATTTATTAACTTATTATAATTGTATACACAAACATTGTGGTGATTTAGGTGACACGGTGGAAAGATGAAATCCGTTTATATTAAAAGGGGTGCTCACCCCTGAAACACAGAGCTGGCAACACCTTTCAACGGCTGCTTTTAACAACATGGTTATTGTTTTATTGATCAGGATTTTATTACATATTTGACATCTGTGTTATGTGTTAATCGAACAGCGTATAATGTTCTGACACATATTTTACGAGAGTACGACCGCAATTAATTTAATAACTTTTTTTTTTTTTGCACATGTCTGTCTGAGCGTGGTTTGTGCTGGAGTGGACCGTTTGTCTTGCGGGTGTTGTCAGTCATGTACGCGCTCTCTCGATGGGCTAGTGCATGACCCGAACGGAGGGGACGGAAATGGCCGACGGTACACGCTCCATGGACTCACCTCCACTCCTCTATTCTCGTTCAGCCTTCCATCCTTTTGTTCCAGGGAGTGATATTACTATTAACGGTGCCATTCATTGACACACAATTCCACCGCTCTACACTTAAATGTTCCCATTTTATGGGAAAATTATACGACGGCAAAAGCTTCACTCCTGTATACTTGGGTAATGTGACATTTTTCAGCGAAGGACGAGTTAACCTATAGGATAAAAGAAGAAAAAAATGTCACAAGAGCAAAAAGTAGCATCAATAATATTAATTACAGCGCTTTTCTCGCACCTGTACTACTATTATTGAAAACTAACACAATATCAGTTCTGAAAAGCACAGTACAGGCAATCACTGTGTACTAAAGTGAGAAATAAGACCAAAAAAAAAAAAAAAACTGTACTCGCACAAAAGGAAGAGACAAAATCAGCATGTGCTCTCATGTATTTCTCAAGAGTACATTTGCTGAAGGTTGCAAAAAACTGTACCAGAACTATTAATTAATTTGTTCATCTCATTCTTCATAATTGAAAGATCTTATTAGCCCAGATAATAAAGGCTCTCATACTTTATCCACCTCAGTCGGAACTGTGCGGACCTCAGACTCTTTAGTGGCCTTGTCAGCAAATGTATTATTTGGAACAAAGCAATAGGTAAGAACTTGCAGGTTTGTCAAACTCATTTTCTATCTTTTTGAAATCTTCACAGCAACTATGTTCTGCAATAATAAGCTTTATGACCTTGAGTGTCCAAAGGTCCTTCGAACAACTGTAGAATAATTGTTCGTCACAGGTATTTGAAGTCCAAATTGCTTAATAATCATAAATTTAAAGTCAAATATGGTAGCAAAGACTTAAAGGCAGAGTCCTGGTACTTTAAATGTACCATTAGCAATATTAATCACTGAACAAAGGCAGTTGTAGTCATAACTCTGTCTAACATCTGTCAAATTATGCCCCATCTCCAAAAAAAAAAAAAAATGCAAATCTAAGATGAAAATAATTTTCTCTGTCTTACCATATTGCTAAATGTGATTAGTAATTAGCAAAAACAACAACAAATTAAGGCACATTTTCAGGCCCACACTGAATGTAATTTTGAAAGTTTCAGAAGGTTCTTTTATTCTTGTACTTGTATTTTGTTGCTTTACGGAAAAAAATGGTACATTTCATAGACTTTCAACTACCAATTCTAAAGGTCCTTGCACACTGAGTCCGAAATTTTCGTATGCATTTTTTCGTATTCATCATCCTTTCCTATCAAAACACTTGCTACGGATGTGAAAACGCAGAAAATCAAACCTGGTCCAAATTTTTTTCATGACAGACGAAAGTTTCAGAGGCAGTGTGCATAAACGTGATTGACGCAATGTGAGGTCGTATTTATTTTTTAACGTCCAAAAAGTTCGGACAAGAGATAGGCTGAATGGCGTCCTTATCTTCCAAGAGACACCTCCTCTTATTCTCAAATCAGTTTGAACATTTGACAACAAGCGAGCAGTTGGTTGCACTGAACTGTTAAAATCATTTAATGAACAATTTGGCGCATACACACCACCATTAAAAGCACATTCAAGCACAACAGTCCAAGGTAAGACATCAAACAGACCCAGGAACACAATAAACCGCTCAATGTTGGAACACGCCAATCAATGAATACCAGCTGTTGTGAACGTTTACATTGCACTAGAGGGTCTTTTACTCTGTTTTGTAGTTGTGTTATGCGCTCTACCTTGAGCGACGAGTATTTGAGACATATCACATTAAACGATACAGGGGGATATGCTTCAGATTTGTCCCAATTAACCTTGTAATAAGATGTATCAAAGGCCTTATTAATGATGGTAATGAGAGAGATGAATTGACAGTGTATAAAAACAGTGCTGTATGAAGATAAGCCTGCAGCACTAGTAGACGGAGGGAGACCACACTCATGAAAATGTAGGACAAAAGAGATCCTTACCAGCAAGGACACACACACATAGAGGGAGAGAGAGAGAAACACAAGGCTAGCATTGTGTTACCCTTGACTCTTAAAGTATATATGAATCAAGGAGCTTATTATCTGGTTGACACATAAGAGAGTTGTTCCCTCCTCAGCACTACTTAGGGCTCACCTCATAATGTGCCTGCGCTTAAACCCAATCATAATCCGTCTTACGCAATAACAACAAGACAATACTTTACTGAGAATGTCTGATGTCATATCATAATTACACTAATGGTAAAAGCTCTCTTTGCAAAAAAAAAAAAAAAAAGTGCTTTTTTACTTGTATGGTTAATTGTTTTCTGCTAAATGACTGGCCTTGGTTTTCTTTCATCATCAAAAAAAAAAAAAAAATCCCATAAAGAAGTCAAAGAAATAGAATAAGATTATATATTTATATTATATATCTATACATATATAAGGAATATATGGAATTTGGATTATGAAAGTCCAATAATGTAAAAATAAGTTCAAAAAAAGACAAATGTGACTACAAAATATCTAAGCAGGTTAACATAATCTGCTCCTCAGACTGGAATATCTATATTCTACTGGAATATCCATTTAGTGCCAAGACAATATTGCCAGGAATATCAATAATTCAAAAATATTCATCAAAGATGATCATTTTGACTTTGACATCTAATTAAATAAAAAAACAGAGAGTCAAATAGTCTGCCTTCAACCAATGTGGGGCTATCAGCTAATAGAAAAAAAAAATCTATTTAGTCATTTACCGGGTTGAATAACTTCAAGGGTTTTCCGAGCCCCCCTTGGATCACCCTGGGAATTCCCAAGTGAAGCCATCGCCTTAGGAAACCTTCACTTTCTTTGTTTGAGAGAGAATCCCCAACAGATTTAAGTCATATACTGTTTAACTTCACCAAATCTAATTTCCTCCTTTTCTCATATTCCAGTGATATTTTGCAGTATTGTGAGGCCATTTATCTGTAGTCTTAATTGGAAATTCTGATATCTATTTTGACTGTCCTTGGGAGGGATATTTCTTTGTCATTTTCACTGGAATAACCTGGTATGATGGCCTGGTCACGCAGCTGTCCTCAAACATTTGATAGAAGCTGACAAAATCTGGAGATTTATTGGCATTATTAGGAGCCTGATGACATCATAACCTTGTTCGGAAATTGAGGAATTATCTGCGTTAGATACAAGTGTCGGAAACAATTGGAAACTTAAAGCTGAAGCATGTTAATTTTAACCTTTACCAAATATTTCTCTTAGCAAGCTTAATATGCACAGACAACTGCTTGCTGGCCTATTGCGCCCAGAAAACTTTTCAAAATTAATATTTTTGCCATTTCATGATGCAAATGGTGCAGAAATGACACACTTGAGCTTTAGAATCCTTCAAGTAGCTTCATTTTACTCCAATCAATCCATGAGAATCTTGACTATGAGTCTATATAAGTCAGTCTGTTTCAACTCATCCATCATCATGTAAATCTAAGAACTGAGTGTCTGTGTATGGGGGATGGGAAGCTATATTTATCATTCAATTTAAAGCAGCAAGGTTTTCCTCCTTTTATACAAATGAATTAATCTATTTTTGTCATTACGCATAATGTATTTCATTACTGGAGGATAAAAGAGGGGTTAACTCATAAATAATTTCGAGGAAGGGAATCTGGTTGCAGTATAATTAATTATCAACTGGATTTAGAATATGACTCCATGGATGATCATTTTATCTGTCTTTGTCTCAAGGTAAGAAGGAAATGTTCTATGACATAGAAAAAATGGTTTATGAGACAACATATTCAAACATGTCTGACATTTTACAAAAGTCTGCATGCAAAAAAGCAAACAAATATATATGCGTTTTATGTTGTCTTTATGATAAATAGCTTAAAAACACAGCACTTACTCAACACTTGCTTTTGAAAAGGCATCTGGTCCAGTCTATCACGCATTCATATTTTTTCCATTAACAGGCCCTCTGTTCTGTAAACATATGCAAACAAAACTGATTAAAACTGCATATCATTGCATGTTGGTCTTAGATGATATATAGCCTAAAAACCTTGCAAAGTTTGATATATTTATCAAATCTGAACTTATTAAGATTGCAATCCTTTAAAGTGAATTTTTTTTTTTTTTTTTGGATGAAACATGAACTGCACTGAACCTACAACATTTGATTGATTTATTTAAAGATAAAGTTTGTAGCCGTGTTTGTAACCAAAAGTGACCGTGCATTCTGACTATTTTTCCTCAAGCAAATTTAATGTCTTATAGTTGTTGTGTTTCTCTATCTACTGCTTTAGATGAGGGATTTGCTACATGACAAACTGCCATTTCATGATAATCATTATGGCACAAAGGAACACATTGCAATGAATGGAATCCTTGTGATCTGAACATAATCTGTATCCTGCCTGTTGTATCCAGCATGCAATATTCTTCCACAGGGTGCTCTTCACACTTAACCAGCACTCGCTGTTGAAGAAGGCATCTGCCACGGTCCACTCCCACAAACATTCCCACATCTTAATTTTTCAATTAGCAGGCCCCTTGTTCTCTAAACATATGCAAACACAGCAGGGCATCCTTTAAAATGCAACTCTAATCTGCAGGCTAGCTAGAGTAAATTGGCAGGCTTGTAAACCTTGAGAAATTTGAATAGAGCTCATTATCAGCTCATCTCTGCTGACTGGCTTTTATATGAGAAGCATGTGTTGTAGAAGCTGAACTAAGATTGTTTTGTGTGAATAGGTATGTGTAGACATGTTTGTGTGCAATGAAAAAAACAACTACTGAACTTCACTGTAGAAGTGCTACAGGCTACAGCATAAGGCTCTGAATAAAGAAAGTCTCTTTTTTTCCTTGTGAAACTCTGTGAATAATGGAAGAAAGTAGATTCATAATTGGGTGTTTCTTCAACTTATGACACTTTTATGTCCCAAGGGTTCATTTTTATTAACACTTACAGCTTTTTTTCTTTTCTTTCCAGTTCACATCCAAACTCTTTCAAAGTTTTTACCATGCTTTGATTATTTATTTTTCTAATGCCTTCTACGTATAGATTTTATATCGTCACAGACTAAGACTTTCAATATGAAAACCCATCATGAATGAATTATTCAACTTAAAAAAACAGTGAAAAGAGCAAAACTACTGTATTATACTAATATATTTCAATATTTATAGTATGACTAATATTTATATAATTTGTTTTTACTTTTTTCTTTTTTAGGGTTGTTATTTCCACCACAAACAATTACGCAAGTGTTTGTTTGTTTTTCAAAATTAGTGTACTTGTTTACAAAGTAACGTTACAGAAAAGAAAAGTCAGGAAAAAAAAACTTCTGTATTGCACATGTCGGCTGTTAGACTGTTATTAGACAAATTTAGTAAATAGTGGGAGTGTTGTAATTAGACAAATTTAGTAAATAGTGGGAGTGTTAAAAAAGTGTTTTAAGAGTTCTACGGAGCCAAAATGCCTATAAGTTAGTTGAAGAAACAACTAGGCTAATTGTGGAAAAAGCACAAATATGCATATGAAGACGTGTTTGAACACGAATAATGAGATCTACCACTAAATGAATAATCTCTGAATGACAAAAATGATAAAACGCGACGTTACCTTGAGTTTTTGTTGTCAAACATAATATACGTCACGACGTCGTCACTAGATTGGGTGTGTCACACATGTCAATCAAAGTTGCTTCTCTCTTTAAACCAGCAGTGACGACTAGCGGGAGTGTGAGAGAAACGAAATCCTCCCATTTGCTTTGATGACAGTACTTCTGTAATTTTCAGTCTCACTAACTTTCTTTATGACTAATCATTAGTAAAATAGCGACGTACAGCTTTATCTGCTTAAGTGAGATAGGAATCATTTTTGTGTTGCTGAAGGCGTGTCGCACATCTTTAAATCTCTCACGTGATGTCTTTATATTCCCGTCACTAAGATAACTGTATATCAATGGTAAGTTTACATACACAACTTTAGCAGTGTCTTTGTACTTTTTTCATGAATCGGACCATAAATGACAATTGTTTTGATATCACACAGACAGATGGCTGGACAAAACTCGGAAATCGAGCTTGATTTGATCAAAACTGGAGAGAGAAGCTCTTTGGTAAAAGCTGGTAAGTTGAATAATAACCAACATGCTCGCATATTAGTCTAACACACTGAAACGATTTTGGTTTGGTGCATGACATATTGAGAACAATGTTTCTCACTCATTTTGAGATGGTTATTGATTGAAGGGTGCAACAGTGCATTATAGCTTTCACAGCTGAAATAGGTGAATACTGTCCCCTGTCTTAATGGATCTGTTTTTATCTTTTTTTTTTTCAACTAAATCTCATCTTTTTCAACTTATCCCTTTCCCCATCCAGTAAATCCCCCCAAAATGTAGTTTTTATGATGGTGTAGCATGCTCAGAGAGGGGGAGACCGGGGCTAGTTGTCACACTGTCTATTATTCCATAGATCCCCACGTTTATTTATCAGAAAGACTTGTGTTAGAGATTACATCATGCATAAAATGGTTATGCATGACAACTGTGCTGTGATTGTGAACAGCTGATAATGGCACACCTGAGAATCTACTCATTTCGAAGCTGCTGTTTAAATCCTGAGACTGTGTCGAAGAGCATGCGCTCTTCTGTAATAAAACACGAAAGATTAATCTTCTACGTCTGTCATATCATAACACATTCACTTCACAAAGCGAGAACACAGTGAAGACAAACCACAGAACTTTCTGGAGAAACAATTCTTCATCCTCTTTCCTAAATTATTCAATCTGAAGGAAAGAGAGAGAAGAAGAAAAAAGGCCAATACAGCCCAAAGCCATTTTCATTTGTCTTTCCCCTTCTCTTTTTTATTTTGGACTAACAATGCAGATTCCTCTACGGAAAATATGTCCCGTGTGTTAATTAATCATAAGACATTAAATGTTAAATAAAAGAGAGAAAAGCACATTGAATAATTCATTTGGGATAGGTGGAAGAAAAAATAAACAAGGTAGTGCAGCCAAAGCAATGATTCATTAATAGTTTGCATTCAGATCTGGCAGATTCATTATTGAATGATTTCTGGGCTCACTTTGAGACCAGTGAGAGCACAGGAACACATCTCAGCATGTTTTCTAGACAGGCCTTGATAAACATTGCTTCAGGATGAAAGAACTTTTGAAATGAGAACTGACATGGTGGATTAGAGAACATTGATTCTTCTGCATATATAGTGGTATATTTGTTACTGACAGGGATGTTTAGAGTATTTAAAACTGATGTATCTGAGCACCGCAAAAATTACACTTTCTCCTTTGACCAGTTGAATGTGCAGAGACAAATATAAGCTTTCCAATACAGTGTAAAATAAATGTGGCTCTGAGGCACTTTCAAAACATTGCAGCAGAGTCAATTCATGAAATGTTGGAGTCTGGCTCAGACAATGGTGTGAATATAGAGTGCAATAGTGCCCACCCACTTTTTCAGCAGACTTGGTTCCAGGAGTAATTTTCCATTTAATTTTTCTCTTAGGGAAGTCCTTGTTAAAGAGTAATAAGCCATGAACTAAACCAATCAGCTATGCAGTGAATCACAAGATTGCAAACTTTGATTTGAAGCTAAAAAACAGTGTACTTAATGGCTTTAATAAGCGTTGCGAATGCGGAACATATTTGGAAACATTATTTTTTTTACACTCTTACAGTGAAAGTGAATCGGGACCAGGGCAGTGAAGATCCAAAAAGGACAACAAAAAAAAAAACATAAAATTTCCCCATACAACTCCGACACTATATTCAACTTTGTGTGACCAAAATAATTAATTATGTCATTATTTACTGAAAATCTTGCTTTGGAATCCTGGTCCCTGTTCACTTTCATTATATGGATATTCTGCTATAAATATCTCATTTTCTGTTCTTCAGAAGAAAGAAAGCCATACAAGTTTTAAAATTATGACAGAATTGGATGAACTTTTCCCTTTAATACTTTTTAGAGGATTTTATGATAACCTTTTGTATAATCTCACTTACTAGGTGGGCGTAAATCAATATCTTGTTCAATAAGTGTAAACATGCAGATTATCTCTTTTGCAATAACAGAGGTATCCAGCACTGCACCTGGAAGGCTCTCACCCATTCCTGAGCTGGATCCCTGGGAGAGAGAAGCAGAAACAAGCTCTACAGAATTCACATACTCCTTATGCTCAGTGGACAGGTACAGCACTGCCTCCTCCTCCAGCAGCTCCCTATCTGACTCCCAGGAGAGAGGAGGTGAGTCACGCATCATCACACCTGGCCAGCTTCCTCTTTCCCAGACCACCATAGTGCCCTAAAGTGCTCTAATGAATAATAATTACAACATCAACTGCCTCCGTGAATTGTCTTGTATTATAATTCCAACTCCTAATTTTCTCTCAAATGAGCACTGTTTTTATACACTATCTTGTTTTAAAAAATCCTTTGATTTTTTTTTTTTTTTTATGAATTTGTTGCCACAAGCATATAATTATGCATTTTTAAATTGTAAATTATTAAAATCTATCTATAATTTAAAATGAAAACTAAGGAAATGCATGTGATTTTAAAGCTGTCTACATCAGTTGAATAACTGAATTAAGCAGCACATTCGATTAAACTTACATATAGAGATGAATTATTAAAGCCATGCACAGAGAACTCTTGTGCATGACTATTATGATTCAACAGCTTTTTCAATATGAAATTAATTAGAACAATATATTCCCCTCATTCGGCCGGTAGGTTCAGACAAGTTAAGGTGCAGTCATCATGTCACATGCGTTACAATGCCTTTCCTGGTACAGTATTCAGAGGTTAATCTAATTCCTACTCTTATGCTCAGAGGCAAGGGTATTTTGTCCCGCATTATGCTCAAATCTACTTAAAGTCTTGAAAGCCCCATTTGAAGCTTGGTTTATTTTATTTTTTTACACAAAACCCTGGGCTGTGTGGAAACATTTTTTTAAAAACAGACCATCACATTAAGTCGACTAAACTAAAATCCCCCTAATTTTTTGATTTGGTGTCATCCCCCTGTTTATGTAATCACCTGGAAGCGCCTGGAAAGGAAAAACACCTATACAGACACATGATAATTGATTACATCTCCACACAGCTCTATTCCTTCTCTCTTTGGAAGTGAAAGGTGATTCAGTAAATTATGCATGTGTACAGAAGTGCCCGGCGAGAGCTGGGAGGCTTTTAAACTGTTGTATACAAGAGGTGCGGACAGACTTCAGGTCATTAAGGGCCTTTGAGTGTCTATCCCCATCAGCCGAGATCCCAAGGTAAGAGTTTTCAAAGAGGTTCTATAACATATGTAACACTCCATGGGCTTTTTAAGCTCTTGGCATGATCATGCCATGTCATTCTGAGCATTTCTGACATTGTTCATTTTTGTGCTTTTTGACATATGACAGTAACAGCATGTGTGTTAGACATATTTGATCATTTCAATTCTAAAGAGATGCATATTGTGATGTACTGTCGTCGTGATAAAGCCTGTCTGTTAATGTTTAAAATTTTTCAGTAATATTTTTTTCCAATGCTGTTTCTTTGTACATTACAGATGTTTAAGGGTGTTTCTTTTAACTATGGATACTTTGGTCTTGTAAAAACACTTACAAAACACATTTTCTCTCACTAGTTTATTTAATTTCCTCACTAACAGTGTCCAATGGTTTATATACAAGCATCGCAGGAGAATTCTGTAATTTCTGTCATATTTCAGACATTTCCATCACATTATGCATTTTGTTTGATAACGTGCAGTGATGGAAATAAACAGCAGTGGAAATTAAATTTGAAACATTTTAAGCTGTCTGCTTATAATTTTATAGTTAGCATTTTATAAATAAGCACCCAAAATTATATAATATTTAAATTTTTTGCATAATCACATTCCTGCCTGAAACCCTCAGAACATAAAAGTACTAGTATTTTACCCTGTTGGGATTTTTCAAGCCTCTTTGTTAAAGAGGCAAAGCCATGAATCAAACCAACCATCTATGATGTGAACAACATTACAAACTTTGATTTGAAGCAAAAAAGTATTTGAAAATCAAACAAAAAGAAGGAAAGAACTACAATACCACGAAGCATTACACACTTCTTTTAAATACACTTCCTGCAGCTGTGAATAAAGTATAGATGCTTTAGCATTCCCTGTTGACTGCCCACAATCCCATGATTTCTTATTCTTGTTGTTTAGAGTTCTGTGCCGGGATTGTGCTGAATTGTCTCTTCTGCCGATTCTACGACTTGTTCCTCATGCTACCTGAAACATGTGAGCGAGCTGCTAACTCCATCTGCCCCGCCTACATGTTTTTCTCACCGCCCGCGGAACCTGCGCACAATAACAACTGGAACTGCAGTTGTGATTTCGACTGTGGCCTTATGGACGCCTGCCACGAAACAGGGGAATGTCTTGAACTAGCGATGGAAATTTCAGAGGTTTGCTATCACTGAGGTGCCTGCAAAACTGAAGATGTTGCTTTGTTGGAAGAAAACTTTACAATTCCACATCACTTTGGGATAAAAATTTGGTATTTTCCATCCCAGAACACTACAGTCTATGCCAAGCCAAGCTAATGTATGCTCATTTGGACCTAGCATAATCGAAATAAGTCATTCTAGGCTGGAAAATAAATGTAAACATGACAAGCTACTATTAGTGATTTCTGCGCAACTAGCAACAGTTTCGACTCTTATATCTAACATAGTCCAGCCTCTAAACTCACGTCATTGGTTAAAATGGTAGAGAAGCGCCTCCAACTAAGTTTTTTGATTGGTTAAGGTGAGTGGATTTCACTTAAATAACACAAGACCAGGCTCCCTTACAAAAAGTGTGTTTTGATTCACACTATCAAACTGATCAAATACTGAGAACAGAAATAAACTCGCAAGCACTTTCAGGTTTGGCATCGAAAGGCTGATGAAATGATCCTATCAGCTTCACTAGGTAAACAGTTCTACACAATAACAGGCCCTTCTGCCAACGTATGTCGATTTTTATCACAATGAAGAGCGAAGTGGAGAGAAAAGGCCTTCAGTGTGTCCCTGTGTAGATGGCTTGTTTAAACTAGAGTGCAGTTGTTAACAGCCGGTTTGAGACAGTGTTTTGTAGGACACTTGTCCTTCTAGGGCCCATCAACCTTTGTTCTTCGTTCAGGAAGACTGCTCTCTCGAGTGCACGGCAACGGTGTAATGGATCATTTTTGTCAGTGCCAGGCTCTCGTCACGTAATGGGGAAAGCGACACTTTTGTGCGTGTGTTTGTGTGTATGTAATTCAGGCATCTATTTCAGGGAGAGGTCAAGGTAAGAGAACGATCACGCCAGGCAGTGGGCTGGAGTGTTATTGTGTTATCTTGGCTTGCTAAACATTTGTTTTCAGTTATCAGATAGAGATACCAAAGGAGTAACCGGGTTGTTCAAACAACAGGAAAACCTCAGCGCAGTTAGCCAAGAAGTGGGTAGTTCTGTTTTTTTCCTCCATTTTTGTGTAAAACAAAAAGTCTTGGCGTAAAAATCATCTGACTTTTTTTATCAGTCTACCAGCAAATCAAATTGCTGGGTTGTCACAATAAGCTCTTTCACTGGATTTACCATATTAGTAGCATTATATCTTTTAACTCAAATTTTTACAGTTTTGATTAAAGGACTTGCTAGCATGTAAAATTGATATCTACAAGCAAAACTGTATAGCCTGTTTTGTTTTCTGCAAAATATATTTTTTTGTGTGTGTATATATCTGTATTTTTTTTCTGTTCATATATGTGTGTGTGTGTGTGTGTGTGTGTATATATATATATATATATATATATATATATATATATGTATGTGTGTGTGTGACCCTGGACCACAAAACCAGTCTTAAGTCACTGGGGTATATTTGTAGCAATAGCCAAAAATACATTGTATGGGTCAAAATTATCCATTTTTATTTTATGCCAAAAATCATTAGGATATTAAGTAAAGATCATGTTCCATGAAGATATTTTGTAAATTTCTTACCGTAAATATATCAAAACTTCATTTTTTGATTAAAGTAATAACTACATTACTAGAACTTCATTTGGGACAACACTGACGTTTTCTAATGTATTTGATTTTTTGCCTGGATATTCAAAAATGGTATCTCGGCCAAATATTGTCCGATCCTAACAAACCATACATCAATGTAAAGCTTATTTGCTCAGCTTTCAGATAATGCATAAATCTCAATTTTGAAACATTGACACTTTAAGACTGGTTTTGTGGTCCAGGGTCACATATATATATATATATATATATATATATATATATATATATTACACACACAGTGGTGGCCAAAATTGTTAGAACACTTGGCATATTTAAGAGGTTTCAGTTGTTTTTGTTGAATTGGCCATTACAATAACCATAAAACGAACTATTGCCAGAACTACCTGTGATGGAAGGAATCTGCTGGAACATTGAAAATGATGGACTGGCCCCCTCAAAGTCCGGACCTCAACCCCATCGAGCAAATTTGGGGTGAGTTGGAAAATAAACTGGACAGATCTATTGTACATTCAAAGGAAAGCCTTTGGCTTGAGTTGCAGAAGGCATGGGACAACATTAGTGTTGAAGTTCTCAGGAAATATATTGACACCATGCCAGAGAGATGAGCTGCTGTAATTGCTGCAAAAGGTGGGCATACCAAATATTAAAGTTAAAAGTGGATAAAAATAGTACGACTCACTTCATCTGATATTTGTTGTGCTCAGAGCAACCGTCTGCATGTTTCATGGACATTATGAAATGAAATCATGTTTTGTTTGGAGGCAGAAAAGGTCAATATTTTTAGATCTGTCAGGTGTTCTAACAGTTTTGGCCACTCATATATATATATATATATATATATATATATATATGGAATATTCAAGGATTCATTTGTGATTAGTTTGCTTTCACTTTTCTTATGCATTGCACTTACAAGAGTTCACTTAAATTGCTCTCTAAAAAGACTTTAGGAGCCTGTCACGTTTTCTCTGACATAAACTGTGCCTGAGCAAACAGATGCCTGCTTAAACGGTAAACATCTGCATGTCTACTACTTTTGGATCTCTGTCAAATTACCTGATAGCTGTGGGAGCCACAGGGGCTGTTGGGCTTCACTAATGGTTCTGCATATGGTCTAACTATCTATTAAAGAACTTCCCAAAAGTTCATTTTATTTCTTTGCATCTGTGACTGTCTTTTCATTGTTGATAATGACTTTCTGGCTTCAGTACCATTCAGGGCATGATGGGGGAGGGGGGAGGGGGACCTACACTGAAGGAGCTACCCATTTATCATAAAAACCAGTATGCTAAAAACCACTCCAAACACCAAAGCAACCCTACAGCAGTGCTCTAGCAACTAACCACAATGCCCTGCTCTGCATGAGCAAATCCAAGTTATATTTTCTTAATGTAAAAATCTAGTTTTTGTCAATGTTACTGAATGTGTCAAAAAAAGAAAAATCTTGTGTAAATAAATTTATATGGCAGCCAAAAAAAATAGCAGTTCTTGAGTTCTTATCATGTGAAATGATCTCTGAATTATGAATGCTGAACTATGTAGGTGTGAAGTCCATTATCCCTTATTTCTCAAGATTATTTAGTCCCCAATAGGCTATCAAACAACTCGTGGCTTTTGAATCTGGGCCATCCGAGTGTGGATGTATGTCAGCCATATACACAATCAAAAAGTGAGCTCCCCCTCTTATGAACTAGGGTGGGTTTTATGCCTTTGGGCTTTGCAGACGTTCAATCCCAGTGTGTTTCTCGGGCCCTTCAAGCCCATGGGCTCATATCAGAGATACCTTTCAATCAGTAAGAGATCCCCATCTGACATGACAGGTGATTTTCCTCTGCGTCCAATTAATAACCTCATTTTAACAATTAACAGTGGAGGATTGTGGAAAGCCCTGCGGAAAGTGAAGGCCTGAGGGATTGGTAGCAGTTTTAGGTTTTGCTGAAGCAAAACAGATCCCCCTAGGTTGACTCCCATCATCCCCGGTCATAAGGCCATGCCCTTTTCCAGGTGTTGCTCTATGAGAGGTCTCCAAGGACGGGACGAGGTAAAAGGTGGGGTTGAAGATGGGCTGGGGTGGGAGAGCGCATATGGCAGGGAATGATGGAGTATGGAGTGAAACCTCTCTGCCTTTACACCCTGCGGAGAAGAGGAAATTAAAGACCGGGCGGAGGGAAGGAGAGCGTTAGTGGGTGTTTGTGGAAGAAAGGGTGATTTAAGTGTCAGGACGGGGGGGATGGGACTGTGGAGTTAATTACTGAGTAATGAGGGACAATTTATTGTGTTCTTGTTAGACACATCAAAATGCCTATTGTGAGACTCTCTGTTAATGTGTCCCCTTAGAGCTTGGTGCTAAAGGTCCCAAAAGCTTGTCTGGAGCTTTAGTAGCCCGCCCGAGTCTGATGCAGCCATCCTGGGACCCCAAGGGCCCCGCGGAGCCACTGAAATACCACCAGGTGCTTTTAGTGTCGGTCCCCGAGTCAGGAGAATTTATTCCGAGAAATAATGAGAGTTGCATTAGCAGAGTATCGATCCCCCTCAGTGTGGCCTTCCCTCATGAGCCTGCGGTAAGTCTTTAGAGGCACCTCTCAACCCTACTAAATCTCCACTTCCTCAGTTACAGCCCTCTCCTGTTGTTTCCTACCTCGTGTCCATCTGTTTTATTTTAGGTCAAAGTTTGTCGTTCATCTCTGGAGGTGATATTTATTCTGGAAATATTAAAACTTGAAAAAGAAAGACGTGATTAGATGTTTAATCTATCTATGTAATGTACAGAAAAACAATGAGAAACTCATAAGAATTTCTAGGGGGTACTAATAATTGTGTCCAACGTGTATTTGAGAAAAAACATTTATTTTATGAGATTTTCCCCCATTTTCAATTGTTTTAGTTCAATGAAAGGTTAGATTTTTGTGATTTTTTTTTTTTTTTAAATAAAAGATCAAAAGGATTAATAATGCAGGTTTATTTTCAGAGCCTTTGATCATATTTACCAAGGGTGTCAATAATTCTGACCACGACTGTATATATACATACATACATACACATATTTTGAACTTTCTATTCATCAAATAATGAAATTATTAAAATCTGAAAAACAAAATATTTCACCATTTCCACAAAAATATTACGAAGCACAACTATTTCTTTAGCAGCAAATCAGCATATTAGAATGATTTCTCAAGGATCATGAGACACTAAAAACTAGAGTAATTGCTGATGAAAATTCAACTTTACCTCACAGGAATAAATTACATTTGAAATGTATAACAATAGAAACCAGTTATGTTAAATTGCAATAATATTTCACAATATTACTTTTTTTAAATTAATTAATTTATTCATATTCATTATTCATTTTATTTAAAAAATGCAGTCTCGATGAGCATAAGGGACATATTTCAAAAACATATTTTTTTTAACCAATCTTAATATGCAATTTAATAGTAATTATGTAAAATACAACATTTTATATAATTAAATTATATACAATTCTTATTTAGTATGATTTTACAGTAATAACTATTGCATTTAGGTGGAAACCATGTTTTCATAAGGAGAGAAAAGAAATGATGCAAAACCTTTTCAACTGTCAGTTCAGTGAACTAAAAGTGCATGTGATTCTCATGGCCACTTTTAATAAACAGTTTTGCAGGAAAAGTCAGTAAAATCATCCTTCAGCCCTTTCCTAGAGAGAGAAACATCAGCCTTTGATGTGGTGCATGTGAAATCAGACCACAGAACAAAGCTTCCGTCACCAACAGCCAGATGTCAAAAGTAATCCGCACCATTATTATTGAGTACCTGTAATGCATGATTCACAAGCAGCAGTATCAATAGAGCTATATGTATGTCTGCAAGACATATAAACCCCAAAGGAGACGATATAAATAAAATCAGCTCTAAATAACACCGCAAGCCATTGTGTTCAAATGAAACATGCTTAAAATGCTTATTTTTGGTTTTCTTCAGCAAACTTGCATAACCAACATCTTTTTTTTCTTCACGGCAGATCATAATCTAAACCCAATAGTAATGGTATTTCTAATCTGTGATAATGCAGTTCTAATCTGAATTGTGTTCCTTGTTTTGTAGCTCAAATGAATGTTCCATCAGCAGCTGAATCTGCCTTTGAAATGATCTCTCTGGACGCACGAGTAGAATATGGAATGTCTATAGAATGCAAATGAGCTTTCTCTGGATGTGCATAAATTAAGCAATGAGGTTCCAGCAATAACACAAGTCTGTGAGGAGCATCTGTTAATAGATTAATAGAATTTGAAATGAGGCTTTATTTACAAATCCACTCCGAGAACAGGATTCCTCCCCTGGTGTTTTAAGAGCCGGTGGAACCAAGTCTCTGTCCGGTTTATCATAATGGAATCCTTCTACAGGAAAATGCATCTCTTTTTGCATTACAAACAAGAACTAGATGTGCTGAAAGTGCATTTTAGTGCTTTCTTTATAGCACAGTTGAAAGCGAAAGACACCGCAGCAACTTGCAGATCACATTTACAGTGCTGCGCTAACATATACCGAATGCCATACGTTGACTATACATTATTGAACTCCTCCTGAGTGGTTTTCTAAGACATATTCGTCGTGTTGTTCTCCTTTGTTCTCCAAACGTCCCTTAGGGGCCACCGGCAGCAAGCTCAAACTCTTTTTGAAGAGAGACAACAATTTTCCACCATACGAGTCAACTTTTTCATTCATCAAAATGGCAGAACACATATGCATCCAGCTCCCCATAGAATTCTCCCCTAAGGAACATGCTTGTCAGTGTGAGAAAACAAGTATACCAACAGTGTGTTAGGTAATAGGCCACCTCATTAATCACCAGAAGTTATAGCTTATGTAATGGCAAAACAACCTCAGCTCAACAAACTCATAACTTTGTGTTTAGACTCATGTCATGTACAAACTTGGTTGTACTATGATTTTTCCCCCCATTTTTAACTAGCAGACAAGCTGCAGTCGAAGACAAATATACAGTACATAATGGGGAAAAAGAGGTGTCTGAGAATGAAGGAGCAGTAGAAACAAATGGATTTTGCAGAAAACTGGTGTTTGGATGAAGTATATTACACTCATCTGTAAAGGCCATGAGTGTTTCATGTGGAATTTTCTTTATTAAAAAGTTTAAAAGTGCCAATATAGTGTTCTGTATAGCACGAGGTAGGTTATATAATACAAAAGACAATGTCAACTGTATAAAAGGCAGCAAATTCAACCAAAAAATAAACGTAATAGTGCCATTAAGGTTATTAGTTTGCTATTTAGAATATATTGAAGATTTTGATTTGAGAATCACAAGCAAAGTGGCTAAAACTAATTTTCAGAGGTTCAAACAAACTAAAGTATATTTACCACTGCACTATAAATAAATATTAACATTTTTAATATTAGACATTATCAGAATTTAAGTAGGCTTACAATGGAACATCCTATATATACATACATATATATGTGACCCTGGACCACAAAACCAGTCTTAAGTCGCTGGGGTATATTTGTAGCAATAGCCAAAAATACATTGTATGGGTTAAAATGATCTATTTTTCTTTTATGCCAAAAATCATTAGGATATTAAGATCATGTTCCATGAAGATATTTTGTAAATTTCCTACCGTAAATATATTAAAACTTAATTTTTGATAAGTAATATGCATTGCTAAGAACTTCATTTGGACAACTTTAAAGGCAATTTTCTCATTATTTTGATTTTTTTTGCACCCTCAGATTCCAGATTTTCAAATAGTTGTATCTCAGCCAAATATTGTCCTATCCTAACAAACCACATATCAATGGAAAGCTTATTTATTCAGTGTTCAGATTATGTATAAATCTCAATTTCGAAAAATTGACCCTTATGACTGGTTTTGTGGTCCAGGGTCACATATTTTCATCAGCTGAATCAGGAGATTTGAGTTTGTGAGAAGAAGCACAATTTATACCATTCTTGTCAGAGTTTATTCCTAATGCAATTTAAACATATCACTAGCTTTGTTTCCATCCAAAGATTCAAATTTAACTTATGTGCAAAACTGGAATATTGCATAAAACATTAGTGAATAAAGCACCGTTTCCATCAAACGAGTCAAAAAGAACAAAATCGTCACTTCCTGATAAACTGCCACTAAATATCACTAAGAAAAGTAGGAGAAGCCAATTAATATAATAATTGTCATATATGATAAATTACTTGCGCCTCAGAGCGAGCAGACGAAACACAATAAATGCTGTCATTGCTTTTGGAGGTGGATGCCTGCTGTTTGCAGTCGTGTAAGACAATTATACAGAAATACTTTGATGACAGAGTTTGCTCAGGCATTTCAGAATTTCAGTACATGACTGGTCTGCTGGTTAAAGTTATCCCATTCCACCTTGCAAAGTCACGTGATTTTTTTTGATGCACGATTGAATTTATTTGGTAAATAAATTTGTTTCCATCGTACTAGTTGATGCACATTTTTTCTTTTCAGATAAAAATTTTATCCTACTCAATTGTGCGCATATATTTTTATGCGCGTTTCCATCCAGCGTTTTTTTTATGCGATATTCCAAAATGCGCATAAAAATAGGTGGATAGAAACATAGCTATTGAGAAATATTTTCAGAGAATTTGGTCTTTCCTCATTTAAGTAGAAAGCAGCTATACATAACTAAAAATAGTTGTTAGGATAACTGCAAGTGAACTGACATACCTTAAAAAGAAGCTATGATGCATAAAACAAAGCATTTCAATGTTAATCAAATGTTTTTTGACATGACTTCTGTGACAGCACATCAATGAAAGCCAACTTTTATCATTTATGATGTTCACAGTTGTTTTATAAAACAGCTCATTGGTTTTGTTGTGACTCAGAAATGCAAATTCTCAAATAAAAATTTTAGTGAAGTAATTCATGAGGTTTAATGTTTAGGCAGCTACAGTCAAACAGGCCCTTAATCTGCGAGAATGATGTGTTGTACACTTCTGAGTCGTCTACATGAATAATGCACATCTGTGTGGCCGGTTTCCCGCCTCTATTTGAATAGAATCGAGAGGTATGGCACACGTTGACAAAATGTTGCCCTTTTTATAATTTAGTGGAAGTGTGCTTTCTACGCACTGTAATGTGTTTTGAAGTCCTGTATGTCAGCAGGTGAGTTTGATCCAAGCAAACAGCACAAGCGTGCTATCATCAATAAGACATGAGATCACAAACAGGGCATAAACAGAGCTTACACATCAGAATTAAACACTTGTACACTCACAAATTGTTGGAAATGCAACAAAGTCTTCACCTGAAAAAGAAACCTGTTTATGGTCAGCTATTTTGTCACTGAAAAGAAACTGGATGAAATCAAATTTCATAAACAGAAAAAAAAAACAGCTAGCACTGCCGTGATAGCAAGCCCCTTGGGGTTGAGTAATTTGGGTTTATCGATAATTGCTCATTTCAAAATGCATGTAATTACAACTCACAGTTATTCCCAAGTTTGAAGCAAGGACTCTCAAATGTCAATTGTTTAGCTGGTAGAAAGGTTACAGTGTGGTGGCATCTGTGCGAATATGAATGTGTGTGTGTGCGCCTGACATTTTTATGCTCAAGTTATAATATAAAATAGAATAAAAATCACTCTAGACAGCTTACTAATATGGACTAAGACTGCTGCCTAATGTATCTATATATGTTAATAATTTACAACAAATCTAAAACTGTAGATGTTTAAGAATAATCTAAAAATAATTTTAAAAATCATTAAAATAAGGCTTAAAACAATTTAAAATAAACTTTTAAAAAAATATATATGTAATTATAAAATTATATTTTGATATTTAATTTATTACAAATTTTATCTGTCTGTATATGCTGTGTGTGTGTGTGTGTGTGTGTGTGTGTGTGTGTATATATATACACACACA
>JAFVLL020020355.1:0-17671 GCA_021397915.2 Tor tambroides | reverse complement strand
ATTTATAAAAAATATTTTTTTTTACACCTCAGCACCTCTCCCCAAAGAAGCATTTATTTATAAAAAAATACAGTAAGAATTGTGTAATATTATTATAATTTAAAACAGCTGTTTTCTATGTGAATATGTGTCAGACTGTAATTTATTTCTGTGATCTGCAGCTGTATTTTCAGCATCATTACTCCAGTCTTCAGTGTCACATGATCTTCAGAAATCATTCTAATATGCTGATTTGCTGCTCAAGAAACATTTCTGATTATTATTATTATTAATATAATTATTATTATTATTATGTTGAAAACATTGTCCTGCCCAATATTTTTGTGGAAACCATGACAGCTTTTTTTTTTAAATAAATAAATGAATACTTTTATTCATCAATGATGCGTCAAACGGATCAAAAGCAACAGTAAAGACATTTACAATGTTACAAAAGATTTTTATTTCAAAGAAATGCTGTTATTTTGAACTTTCTATTCATCTATGAATCCTGAAAAAAAATGTGTCACGGTTTTCACAAAATATACAACAAATACAACAAAGGTCCAGCTATTAATAACTGAGCATGAATAATACATGCATGCATACATACGTAAACAATGCACAATGTAAGATCAAGTAAATTCTAAATGGTAAAAGTAACATCCTTATACGGTAGATAGTGGTGAGTAGTATGCTAATATGCTATGATTCCAGCCCTGTCAAAGTGATAATTCTCGAGTGTTCTTCAAATCAGCCGAGTGGGTTTAAACTGCTGCAGATGAATGGACTAATTATGGAGCTTAGCACTCAAGATTCACTCCGCTTTCATTCACAACAGAAATGAAACTTGAAACTCGACATGACTAGAAACAGCAGTTGATCAGAGGTACAGAGCACAACTGTGTTAGGCTGCATGTGGAGAAAAGAAGCTAAGCGTTATGATGGATGGACTCAGCACCAGTCTGCCACCATGTGTGGAAATATCCTATAGGGTTATGGCTGTTACTAAGAAACTCTAAATATGATGATACTTCCTAAAATATAAAGGCATCTGCACATATCACATATAAATGTATACGCTTGAGCACACACATCAGCACTTTTGTTGTTTATGATAAGACATTTCACTCTGAACAAAACTCTGGTGCTTCAGCGATGACTCAACTGAACGCCATGTTATTTTTATTTAGTACTGACCTGAATAAGATATTTCACATAAAATACATGTACAGAGAGTTCACAAGAGATTTATAAAATTTATAAAAGTGACCCCGATCAGTAGTTTACATCCACTTGATTCTTCAAACTGTGTTGTTACCTGGATGATCCACAGCTGTTTTGTTTTGTGATAGTTGTGATAGTCCCTTGTTCTTTGGAAAAATCCTTCAGGTCCCAAAAATTCTTTGGTTTTCCAGCATCTTTTGCATATATGAACCCTTTCCAACAATCAATCTTTGATTTTGAGATCCATATTTCCACACTGAGGGACTCATACATAACTATTACAAAAGGTTCAAACAATCACTGAGGCTCCAGAAGAAACACGATGCCTTTGGAGCCTGGAGGTGAAAACTTTTTGAATTTTTCCTTCTGGAGCATCAGTAAGCATTTGAACCTTTTGTAAAACTGCAGTGTCAACCACCACTTATCTGAGCTTAAAAGCCTGGTTTACAAAGTGAAACCAGGGTTTAGCACCGTGTGAAAAGACCTAAAAATTCTTAAAATAATGTTTAGTTTATGTGTACCCTGAATTTCTTTGGACCTCCAGCACCACGTGCATCACAGCACAAAAATGATACATTTAATCATATTGTGTTGTAACACCTCGTCTTTTTAAAGCTGTTACTCTGAGGGGTTCAACAGATTTTTGACATGTACTGATTGAAATGCTCTTCACAACACAAATGATCTTTGAAACCTAATTTATTCTTCCCACAAGTGTATATATACAGGTGCAAAAACCAGCGTATAAACCATAAATCGATTAAAATGTACTTTGTTTTTTAACTGAGTCAATGAGGTGAAATAAGCTTATCGTTCCATGTTCAGTTGAAGTACGAGAATAGATGAGTGATGAGATGATGTTTTAATCCACAAAGATATTTGAGTGTGATGCAGTGTTATTAATCCTATAAATCCAGTGTCGCTGGCGTTCGCCGTGTCGCTGTCCTGTGTGCCGCGTTGGATGAACCCACACATGGTAGTTTCACTATACCGGTATGGAGATAATACACCTCATATACAGAGGAATCATTTGAAGAATAGACAGGTGTAGACATAGACAAATAAAGTCCTTTAGCTGAGCAGAAACTCAAAGAGTTCTCAACCAAGGACTTTCAAAGAGCAAGTACAATGAAATAGTTTCCCTCTACCAAACGAACTGATTTACTCTATTGTGATCGAGCTTATATGTCTGGTTATCTCCAGGAAATCAACAAGAATAGAGGAACTAAAGTACAATAATAAAATCAAGCGTCAACGTTTTGTCCGTTACAATGTAAACACATTTTACAGTGTATGTTGAATAATAAATCTGTTTTCACCCTTGCAGCAAAAATGATGAACTGAGGACAAGATGAGACAAGACATCATGCTCGGCAGACTGATACTGCTGTCTGCCCTCTGTATGGGTGAGATACACACACACACACACACACACACACACATTATATGTGGTTTATGGGGACTCCATGGGTGTAGTGGTTTTTATACTGTACAAACTGTGTTTTTTATCACCCTATACCCCCCCCCCCCACACACACACATTCTTATCAAAGCAAAATTCTAAATGGACACAACACAACTTAACCTACAATGTTATCAACATGGTAATATCCTTGGAAAAGTCTGTTGATCGCCTTTCTGAGAGCTTTTCGACTGCACTTCAGTCACTCCAGCTGAAGATATGAAGATAGTAGTCTGCTCAGTATGGATCCTCATCTCTTTATAAAGATGAATTAAGCATGCATGGCTACTGATTTCACAGAAGTCTTTCATCATTTCTCCATATATCTCTGCATGTGTGCCTTTGCCTTTGTTCTGTTAATGTCACTAGTAGCATGAAAGAATCATTCCTTAATCTTGTTCACACACATACTTGTGTTTTGTGGGAAAAACAAACAAATGGTAAATTCTTCATCTGGTGCTGCTATGCATGTTCCTCTCATTTCTTAATAAACATTGAGTGCTGACCCTGCATTTTCTTATTTATTCTTAAAGCAGTTTAGAAATAAAAATAAAAAAAAGAAGAAGAAGAAAAAGAGGAAGAACAATGAGTATGAAGATTAAGGAAGGTTAACAAGCCAATCAAGGCAAATACCATTGTATGCTCACATGCCTTCAAATTTCTCCTCAGCAACAGCCGCACAAACTATACCCGGATCTCTGAGTGCTGTATCCCAGACAGAGACAGATCAAACGACCGCTGTTATGCCTACAACTGAAATGATGGATGATTTCAACAAATCAACAGAGGCACCACCCACCACTGTCAATACAGCATCTGCAGAAACAAAAACAACTGTAAAAGCTGCAACGCCAACTACTGCTGGGGGCAGTCGTGGCCTAATGGATAGAGAGTTGGACTTGTAACCCGAAGGTTGTGGGTTCGAGTCTCAGGTCTGGCAGGGATTGTAGGTGGGGGAGTGAATAAGCAGCACTCTCTTCACCCTCAATACCATGACTGAGGTGAGACCCTTGAGCAAGAACAGAACCCCCAACTGCTCCCCGGGCGCCGCAGCATTGGCTGACCACTGCTCCGGGTGTGTGTTCACTACTGTGTGTGTGTGCACTTGGATGGGTTAAATGCAGAGCACAAATTCTGAGTATGGGTCACCATACTTGGCCACACACCACTTCCCTTTCCCCCCTGCTGTACCTACAACACTCGCAGAACTAACAACCGTTACTGCTGCAACAACTGAGGGAACAAACACTGCGATTTATACAACAACTGCAGGAACAACTGATGTGCCTACAACACCTGAAGCCTCAACAATTACTGCCAGAGCTCTACACACAACACCAGCAACCTCCATCTCTGCTACATCTGCAGCTGCATTAATTATAAATACAGCACCAACAACTCCTTATGGTATAACATCCATAAGCAAGTGCAACACAGATGTCTAGTGATTTACCATCTGCGTATGTCACGAAAACATCTGAAGAACCAACAACTAAATTCTATGAAACTTCTGAAACTAGACCTGAAGCACAAACTACTGCCAATGAAGAAACTGAAGCAAAAACAGCAGATACTGTCAAGACAACAATTCGTGCTTCAGCAATTACTGAAAGTGCAACACCTCTAACACCAGAAATTACCATCCCTGCTACAACGGAAGGAGCAGTATTTACTGTGAAACCTGCCATGCATGCAACACCTTTGAAAACAACAGCAAGTATCTCCACAACACCTTCAGAACAAACAGCTGTTGGTGCAACACAAGAACCAGAGAGTACTACTGATTTAACATCAGAAACATCAACTGCTACCACTAAAACATCTGAAGAACCAACCACTGCATTGCCTGAAATTTCTGAAACAAGTAATGTCCCTACTACACCTGAAACACAGACCACTAATGTTCATCTTACAACATCTGCATTGCCATAAACTACTGCCAGTGCAAAAACTGAAGCAAAAACAAACAGTGTCTCAATAAGATTGGGAGAATCAATAATTACTGAAAGGGCACCACCTGCAATACCAACCAATTCCTTGAGAGAGTCATTTTCACAGTGACCTCAACACCTGCCATTCATGCAACACCTTTAGAAAAAACAGCAAGTATCTCTACAACACCTTCAGAACAAATGACTGTTGGTGCATCATGGGAAGAAACACAGACTACTGCTGATATGACATCCAGAGCATTGACCACTATCACTGAAACCTCTGAAGAACCAACCACTACTTTCCCTGGAAATTCTGAAAGAACAACTAATGTCCATACTACACCTGAAACACACACCACTGCAGTTAGGAGTACAGCGTCAACATTTGCACTACCACAATCTACTGCCGGTGTGGAAACCAAAGCAAAAACAAATACCATCTCTACAATGTTTGAAGCATCAACGATTACTGAAGGTGCACCACCTCCAACACCTACAAATACCTTCCCTGATACAAGAGCGATATTTACTGCAACTTCAACATCTGCCTTTCATACAATAGCTATAGAAAAAACAGTATCTCCACAAAAACTTCAGAACAAACAACTGTTGGAGTGACGGAAGAAGAATCGACTTCTGTTGCTAAAACCTCTGCAGAACCAACCAATGCATCGCCGGAAATCTCAGAAACAAACAAAACACCAAGTGAATCAACACCTTCATGCTCTCCAAGCACAGTAGGGCAAAAAAAGTACTGTCTTTACAACAAATGCTGAAACTACAACTCCGGGTCATATTTCTGAGCCATTTACATCTAGAGCACCGCTTGCAGCACCAACAACTACTTTTCTTACTCCATCTGCAAGATCGACAATTACTGTTTTCACCACACCTGCAGTACCAAATACTCTCGATGCAACACCATTTCCACAAACAAGTGATACAACACCTGCAATGCTAACACATTTATTTACTATAACTTCTAAAACAACACAGTTCACTACACCTGCTGCACAAACAAACACAAGTACTTCAACACAAACAGGCTTTCATCCTACTACACCTGAAGCAGCGACCACTGTAGAAACAGAAACACCATCAGCGATAGGAGCACAAACTATGACTAGTTCAAAACCTGATATTTTATCAACTGGAGATTTTAGAACTGCTCTACCTAAAGCCTTAGCATCAACAAATACAGTGAGTACACAAACAATGATGTCTACCTCAACTGTAGAACAGCCAATTACTGTATCTGTAACTCAAGAAGAACCAGCACCTACTGTCGCTAAAATGTCTGCAGAAATGACAACTACTGAACGTACAACATATATTGCTAAACCTTCAAATCCAACAAAGACAGTAGCTGTAACAGCTCAAGGACCAAACTCTACTGAAACAGCATCTCTATTCCATACAAACCCCACAGATCTAGCTAATGACTGGATCAGTGAGTTACACGTGTGCACATACGTTCACATTCCACACAAGCATACACAGAGCATGAAAGAAATATATGAGCTTAATAATTAAAAAAAAAAAGTATGTTTACTAAGCCACCTGATCTACAGAATATCTTTTTAAAATGAATGTGCTTCCTGTAAATTCATTAGACATTTCTCAAAGATTGCACTGATTTTCTTTTCTTCTTGCCCTTCCACAGCAACATCGGCGTCTCTGGATAATGCACAGGTGAGTCAGGAGAAATACAAAAAGGAAATCATGTTTATATTTTGGTCCATGTCTGTCTTCACAAATTCAAATGTGTATCCTTATAAATTAAAATAAAATCTAAATAAATTAATACTTAATTCTTTCTTGTTCAAACAAGGCATTCAGTATCATAATATGAAATACTAATCGGAATTTTTATATTACTCGCTTTTTTTTCAGTGCAACGCAACACATTCAAACGGTGAGATTATTAAACATGAGTTTACTTTAACAATGTCTTGTGCATGCATGACAGTGACATCATACTCAAAGATACAAAGACGTATGTGTGAAGAGATCTGAGACAGTATAGCACATGTATGGAAAAAAGTGCATTCTGTCGAGGAGACCAGTTATAATAAGGTGGTGCCCTCTAGTGGATAGGACTGGGTGTCATAAGAAAAAATACAGAAACTATAGACTGTATATATGCTCTTTCACTGTATATCATATTGTATTTAATTAAAATGTATCATGGGATGATGCATGGGAGCAGTGGTGAGATTAAGAGACAAAAATCTGTGAGTTTAGGTCCAATGGTTTTACTATAGATAAAACAAAACAAGTACCATGGTAACCACAAATTAATTTTAATTAATGATTTCATTACACTCCCAATTGCATGGTTGAAGGCGAATATTTTCTCAAGTGTGATATAATGAGTGCAGCTTTTACACTACAAATTCTTTGCTGTATATAGCCTATTCTCCATTCAGAATCTGAATAAAAGTTTTGTTTTTCATGCTGCTAAGAGGACCAATGTGGCGTACTTGCAACAAACTTTCGGAAGTGACATCCGCATATTCTCTCGAAATCGCAATGACATTGTGATAATCATAACTATGGACTGGACAAAATATGATATGTCAGAATAGATGTGCATGAAGGCAAAGCACCCTCACTAATTGCAGAAGCACAGACAGATTTAATTTTGGAACAGAGCAACCTTCCAGAGCTCTATGGTGGGATTTGAGATCGGTCTGTAGCGCAGTTTCCTTCCTTCCTTCCTTCCTTCCTTCTTTCTTTCTTTCTATATCTATCTATCTATCTATCTATCTATCTATATCTATATATATATATATATATATATATATATATATGGGTCGTGTCAATTTAAAAAGAAAAAAATAGGGTTGCTCTGAAAAAAGTTTGAAAACCACTGGTGTAGGAGGAGAAGAGTAGTGGGGAGAGAACGCAGCCCTGAGGAGCTCCAGTGCTGACGGTGCAGGTGCTGGATGAGAATTTTCCCAGCCTCACTAGCTGCTGCCTGTCTGTCAGGAAGCTGGTGATCCACTGACAGACGGAGGTGGGCACGGAGAGCTGAGTTAGTTTGGGCTGGAGGAGTGATGGGATTATGGTGTTAAAGGCCGAGCTGAAGTCCACAAACAGGATCCTCACATAAGTCCCTGGTCTGTCCAGATGCTGCAGGATGAAGTGCAGTCCCATATTGACTGCATCATCCACAGACCTGTTTGCTCTGTAGGCAAACTGCAGGGGGTCCAGTAAGGGTCCAGTGATGTCCTTCAGATAAGCCAAAACCAGTCTTTCAAATGATTTCATGGCCACAGACGTTAGAGCCACAGGCCTGTAGTCATTTAGTCTTGTAATTTTGGGTTTCTTTGGGACGGGGATGATAGTGGAGCGTTTGAAGCATGAGGGGACTTTGTACAGTTCCAGTGATCTGTTGAAGATCTGTGTGAAGATGGGGGCCAGCTGGTCAGCACAAGTTTTCAGACAGGCTGGTGTCACACCGTCTGGGCCTGGTGCCTTTCTTCTCTTGTTCTTTCGGAAGACCTGGCGCACGTCATCTTCACTGATCTGAAGTACATGTGTGGGGGAGAGGGGGGTTGCTGGAGGTGTGAATGGTGTTTTTTCAAACCTGCAATAAAATTCGTTCAGATCGTATGCCAGTTGTTGATTCTCCACAGTGCTGGGGGATGGTCTCTTGCAACTGGTGATGTCTTTCAGAACTTTCCACACTGAAGCAGGATCACTGGAAGAGAATTGGTTCCTTAGCTTTCCAGAATAATTCTTCTTTGCCACTCTGATCTCCTTTTCCAGTGTGTATTTGGCCTTTTTATGCAAGAATCTGTCCCCATTCCTGCGAGCATGTTCTTTGGCCTGATGGAGCTGTCTGAGTTTGGAGTGAACCATGGTTTGTCAATGTTGTAGGTTAAATGAGTCCTTGTAGGAATGCACGGTAACACTTTAGAATACTGTTCCATCATGAATGAATAACTACAAAGGAACACATGACTAACACAATATTAGTTACTAGTAGTTACTAGAGTGCTAACAAGAAACTGATTAATGAATTAGTAAGTGATGGTGCTTAGTCGAATGTGGTAGTTAACTATTAGATAATCAGTAACTATTATTTTTTTCATATCTCCCTAAGAACTACTGTATACAGGTTCATAATTAATATGAATAATACATAATGTGTAAATAATTCTAAAGTGAAGGTCATGGCAACCCACTAGTAATGACTAAAGTATTACCAAATTCGTCAGAAGGAATTATTAATTATTTGGATCAGTATTCTAAAGTGAAGATCATGATAACTCCCTAATAATGACTGAAATCATTGTAAGGTTTTGAGAGCTTTGTAAAGTATTGGATAGTAACTATTCAGGTGCTACTACATCCATCTTAAGGAATTACAAATTTTTTGGATCAGTATTCTAAAGTGAAGATTGTGATAACTCCCTAGCTTTTGTATGGTTTGGGTTAGTAATTCCTTTTGCTGGATCTGGTAACACTTAAATCATTACTAGTGGGTTACCGTGATCTTCACTTTAGAAAACTGATCCAAATAATTAGTAATTTCTTCAGAAGGATGCAGTAACACATGAGTCATTGCTATCCAAAACCTTACATATATTCAAAAGCTTACAATGACGTCAGTCAATATTAGGGAGTTATGATGCTTCTCACTTTAGAATACTGATCCAAGTAATTAGTAATTCCTTTAGAAGGATTTGGTAATACTTGAGTCATTACTAGTGGGTTACCATGACCTTCATTTTAGAATTAATTATATATTATGCATAATTCACATTAATTATGAACCTGTATACAGTAGTTGTTAGTAGTTCTCCAGGATATATATCTGAAAAAATAGTAGTTATTTATTAGCTAATAGTGAACTACCAGTTTCAACTGAGCGCTATTACTTACTAAATCATTAATCAGAGTTTCTTGTTATGTAATAGTAGTTACTACAATGTTAATAGTGCATTGGTCACTTGTTCCTGTGTAGTTATTCATTAACGAAGGAACAGTATTCTAAAGTGTTACCGAATGCACATATCCCCTTAGAAACTGATTTAAGATGTTACAGTCTCTGTGAGCTCGTCCAGATCATTTGCAGCAGCTTCGAAAACACTCCAATCAGTGAAGTGGAAACAGGCTTGTAAAACCCGCTCTGTTTCATTAGTCAATCTTTTAACAGTTCTTAATACAGGTTTAGCTGATTTCAGTTTCTGCCTGTAGGTTGGTATAAGATGAACCAAACAGTGATCAGAGAGTCCTAAAGCTGCCCATGGGACAGAGTGATATGCATCTTTTATTGCTGTGTAACAGTGATCCAATATATTACTGTCTCTGGTGGGACATGTGACATGCTGTCTGTATTTTGGCAGTTCATGTGAGAGATTTGCTTTATTAAAGTCCACGAGAATGATTAAAACAGAGTCCAGGTGTTGTTGCTCACTCTCTGTGATCTGATCAGCGAGTTTCAGCCGCCGCGCGATTTCCCCGTTGATTCTGCATCGCGGTCCGCTCTAAACAGCTGAAAGCCCGACAGACTTAACGCGTTGTCTGGAATGGCATGATTCAGCCAGGTTTCCGTGAAACACAGAGCATGTTTGAGAAACAAAAAACAGGAAAAACTAACAAAAACAGTATAAACACTGGAGAGCTAAGCACTGTGGCTGCCATGCTTGGCGCCATCTTAGATCTATCTAAATAATACTGTTAGATAATACTTAGATATATCTAAATAATACTGTTTTTGTGTCACAGAATGTAGTTTTAAGAGTTTTTTCGGCGAGAATGTACTTATTTAGACTTCAAATATGTGGTTTGTTAATAAAGATCGTGTCTATTAGAAAGTTTGCTTCGACGTTTTTGGAGATGTGAGTTCCAGGGCAACAGCAGCCGTTCATTACCCTGTGGAGAGAAGCCTGCGGCCAGATCTTCTGGAGTTTACCGCTGGCTCTGATGTCTCTATAGTGGATAAACATGAGATATAATTTGTTTTGGGTAGACCAAACGGGCAGTATTTGGGCTCATTAATTTATTATTTGTTCCAGAGCAAATAGTTTTGGCTGAGGGCAAAATCTCATCACGTTATATTTTATATAAATATAATGCTGTATATCAGAGTGCTACTTCGCAGCTTCTATGATGGCTGTTGTTGTTGTTTATTAGATATTATTATTCAATAAAGTTTATTTTTATATAAATAGTAGTATTCAATAATAGTATTTAGTATTGAGAAATTGTGTGTGTGTTTGTGATGGTGATTTTAGTTACATTGTTTTGCCATTTAGATGGTGACAAGAGACTGTTTTTATGAGTGAGTCTGTAGTAAAGACTATATTTAAAGAGACTAAGGCCCCATCCACACAGAGACACTTTTAGCTGTATACACATACATTTTGTATCATATAGGCGTTTCGTCCAGACGGATCTGGCGTTTTTGGAGAGTGAAACCGGGTCCTAGAGTGGATAAATCTGAAAAGGACACTCTTGCGTTTTCATGTGTACAGCCAATCCGTATATTTTGTGAAACAATGACGTCATCACCCCACGTCTCCCCCCTAGTCAGACACCGCTATGTCATGTAACAGCAACAACAACATGAACAAACACTGAACGATTGTCTTTTTATTAACTAACAATAATACAGATTAATAAATGTATTGTTCCATGTTCGTTTGTATACAGCACGCAAGGTTTATGCACATAGCCAAGCCTTCTTCTCTGTTTTTAGTGTATGTCTGTGGCAGAATTACAGTGCTCTATACTGGTCTGGCATGTGTACTACATCGTTTTGTGTTGGTTTTGTTGTTTCGTGTGGACGCAGATATTTCAGAATCAGAATGAGCTTTATTGCCATGTATGTTTACACATACAAGGAATTTGTTTTCGTGACAGAAGCTTCCACAGTTTTACAGAATGACAGCGACAGGACAAAAAACAGATAATAAAAGAATAAAAATAGAACAAGTAAATAGGGAATAACAATTTCTTGAGACAAGGAGAAAAAAATATCGGATAGGGAAAGCTCTGGCTTCATGTGGACATAGCCTGAAACGCTGTTGTAACCAAGGAAGTTATTTTTACTTTCAACAACAGCTTGTAAGACACAGCCAACAAATGCACTGAGCATAAACCTGTGGTATCTAGTGTGAAAGGCACTTACCCAACACCATTCAAGGCAAAGCTATGGCCTTGTTTCACACATTAATATACTGGTAGATCTGGTAGATCACCTTGAAAATGTACACAGCCTTGCATTATGAAAGGATTTAATAGTGATAGAAGGGTGGGAGGGCAGCCAGCCTTTTGCAGGTCTGTAAAAAGAGCTTCTCTGTCGAAAGAATCAAAAGCTTTAGTCAGATCAACAAAAGCAAGATAGAGTGGCTGCTTCTGTTCTCTTGATCTTTTTTTTTTTTTTTGTCTCAGCAAAAATCATGTCAATATGACACGGGCCAGGACTGTATCAAACAGCAGTGATTCCTCTGTAATTGTCACAGTCTCCACAATCCCCTTTGTTCTTGTAGAGTGTGGTGATCTTTGCGTCTTTGAGAACTTGGGAAGCCAGCACTTCAGAATGAGTTGATGGAGACATCAAGCAAGGAGTTCAGTTCCAGTTTGGATAAGCTCAGCTGGTACTTTTTTAATTTATTTTATTTAACCTTTATTTAATCAGGCAAGTTAATTAAGAACAAGTTCTTATTTTCAATAACAGCCTGGCAGGAGAATTAGTATCTCCTGAGCAACATACAAACATGTATTACAATACATAAACATAAAAGAAAAAAAGATAAAATCTCAGTTAAAACACTTACAGGTCGAGGTCAGAGCACTTACTATTAATTTTTTAAATGCACATACTGGAATAATTGTCTGTAATTTCAATAACTTTTGTAGCACATTGCAATCATTTGAGGCAGCAAATTCAAAAGTGGAACGAGGTTTTCTTCCTAGGAATAGCCAAGGAAATATAATTAGATGATTGTATGTATATACTGTATATATATATATATTTCTGTCAGGACCACTATCGTCAAAATGATCGATACTTAGCATAAAGTTTGGCTTGGCGGTATGGTTCTGTTCTGGGCAAAAACTCCCTGCCCATCCATGCAGCCTGTCATGAATGAGCAGGGAGAGCAGCAATAATAATAATAACCCCCAAGGGTTAACAGAACAGAACAAAGCAGATATCATTAATGTACTTAATGATATTTAAGTGTATTCAAGAAGTCTGATTCGGAAGGAAAATCAGAAAGCCAGTCCTGACTGTGCGAAAGGAGGAGTTGGGGATGGAGGAGGGTAATTTGCTCCTGAGCAAGCGGGAAAAGCTGCTGATTAATTCTGAATAGAGCTTATATAGGAATGCCGCGATAGGTGTCGTATTCCTATAGGTAGATGTGATCAGCTGATGCAAGCTTGACTCACGTGACCTGCCAGAACTAACGCTAACGCTCAATATATACATACATATACAGTATATGTATATATACATGATGTCCAGTTCAAAAGGGAGTATAATTCGCAATGATGCGTTCTGTAGGTGCATTAGTAATCAGTCTAATTGCAGCATGATACAATACATCTAATTACTCCAGAACACCTTTACGTGCATTTCTATATATCACATCATTATAATCAAACAAGGGCAAAACAGTAGTTTCAACAAGATATTTCTTGGCTGACGTGGTAAACACGAATCTATTTTGAAACAAAAAACGGTAACACTTTATTTTACAGTTACATCTGTTGCTTATTAGCATGCATATTACTAGAATATTAGCCATGTATTAGTGCTAATTAAGCACATATTAATGCCTTATTCTACATGACCTTATTCTAGATCCCTAATCCTACCCAATACCTAAACTTAACACCTACCTTACTAACTATTAATAAGTTAATAGTTAACAAGTGTTACCTATTCTAAAGTGTTACCCAAAAAACTAAGTCTAGATTTAACTTTCTTCTGGAGATTAGTTATGTGTATAGTAACAGTCAAGGAGCTATCAAGCCAGATTCCGAGGTATTTATATGAAGATGCTACCTCAATTTTTGAAAATATTTCAACAGCCTCAGCGGCTGATTACAAATTACAGAACGTTTTCTGTTAGGATTTCATAGAAAACGTGTGCCTGTGTGCGGTGCTTTCAATAAAGAAAATAAAGCTTAATTCATGATTCTACAGTAATGCTGCTCAGTAGTGTCTGCTTCAGCTCTTCCTGCTCTGGTGTTTCTGTAGAATCAGAAGAGGGAGCCATGTTCAAGCTCATACCAGAGTACATTTACATTACATTTAGACATTTAACAGAGGCTTTTATCCACAGCCACTTACAAATGAGGACAATAGACAATAGCGAACCAACAAGTGCTGTGGCAAGTCCCAGTTACTCTAACACTGTATTTTTTGGTAACACTTTATTTTGATATTCCACTTTAGACATTCTACTAACAGTAAGTAACTTTGCAACTACGTCAACTAGCAGTCATTAGAGTATTAGTAGACTGTCTGCTTAATATCTTCTAGCACTTTATTTTGTTGGGTCCACAACATACAACATACTGACTATGAGAAACTTTGCAAGTATGTCAACTTATTCTACTAACCCTAAACCTACCCTACTGAGAGTTAGTAGACATGTAGTTGCAAATTAATGAGAATTAGTTGACATGAAGTTACAAAGTTACTTATAGTTATTGGAATGTCTGAATTGGACTATCAAAATAGTGTAACCTATTTTTTAATGAATAGAAAAAATAAGGAAAGGACATGTGGCGATCCATACTCAGAATTTGTGCTCTGCATTTAACCCATCCAAGTGCGCACACACACACACAGTAGTGAACATACACCCGGAGCAGTGGGCAGCCAATGGGGAACACACCCAGGGAGCAGTTGGGGGTTCAGTGCCTTGCTCAAGGGTCTCACCTCAGTCGTGGTATTGAGGGTGGAGAGAGTGCTGGTTATTCACTCCCCTCACCTACAATCCCTGCCAGACCTGAGCCTTGAACCCACAACCTTCAGGTTATAAGTCCAACTCTCTATCCGTTAGGCCACGACTGCCCCTAATCAAATAGAAAGAAAGAAAGAAAGAAAGAAAGAAAGAAAGAAAGAAATAAATAAATAAATAAATAAATAAATAAATAAATAAATAAATAAATAAATAAATAAATAAATAAATAAATAAATTCTTTTGATTTCAAATTTGCATACCATTGGCTGATCTGGGCTAATCAGTTTAATGAAATATGTATTATTTACAAAATGAAGATTATTTTCAGCTGTGTCTTAATCAGGTTCAGTTAGACAACAAATGTCAAATATCTTCATATCTTCAGCATCAGCTGCATGACCTCAGTACAGGAGTTTATTTTTGGCTCTTCATCCCTGTTTCTCCTCTTCTCGTTCAGTTTCGTCCTTCCAGGTCGTCTGTGTTATTCCTCCTGAGCGTCTGCAGCCTCTTCCTTTTTTTCTTCTGCAGTCCATACAGTAAGATCCTCAAGACCTCTCACAAGCTTATTTTATCAACCATGACTTACATATAAATATGAGGTGAAATATTGGCTAAATTCCTAAAATCATATTTGAGTTTGTGGTAATGGTGTGTGCCAGAAGACTGTTGATCCGCACCAATCAGGAAACACTGTGAGAAAATAACTGGAGCGCTGGCCTAAAGCTATGAAAACACACCCTGAATGCAACCTAAGATGCTTGAGATGAAAGCTTCTGCCACATGCAGAAATATCAACAGAAAACAGCAGTCAGATGAAACTGAACCGAAGCTGTGTCTTCTCCTGTGACAGAGAGAGAGAGAGATGAGATTTTGACGGCGTTTCAACGGCAGGTTTTGTCTGGGAAACTAGACCAATTTTCTTCACCAGGTTAACCTCGAGTTTCAGTATATGTGAATTAAAATCATACACATATTTCAAGCTGTGTGTGTACATACATTAGTTGAAGATCAATTAATATACTCACCGACAATAGGTTATTTTTAAAATATTGAATGAATGAGAGGACCCTGACGATGAGTTGAATCAGCGCTCCAGCGTTAGCTTTGCATTCTTCAGATTGCGGTGCTGTATGCGAATCAGCCGCGTCTTTGTGTTTGTCTTGAGGAGGAAAACACCAGCGGATCCAACTCTTCAACAGAAGGAGTGTCTTTCTTCATCATTTGTTTAATTGATGTTTTGTGTCCATTTTGAGTAGGTACATACTTGAGTCATTTCTATTTAGGACAGACAGATATCTCTAGTAGTGCGGACAGTAATAGAGTCTCCACAGCGGTCTGGTGCTGAAAGCATTGGCCTCATTTCCACACAGCGTTCTGTAGCCGGTTAAACTGGCCTGCTAGTTGCTAATAAATAAGGATTTTGTGAAATACTTCCTCATTTCAGGATGTCCTATCACATATTCTCAATTCTTTCAATTCAAATTCCATTTTCTTTCATGATTCAGAGGTGTTTCTTGTTCTCATTAATTCATGAATATTAATATGTATGCAAAAGCGAAATGTTGAGTCTAATCTTATTTTTAGGTTATTATTATTAGTATTATTGTTCTTATGCAAGATGGTTTTTATTGTGTTTGTTTTGTTATGGTGTGTTGTGAAGCCAAGACAAATTTTCCACTTGTGGACAATAAAGGAGCTAACAAACTAACGTGTTAATTAATAAGGCAGATGTCTCTCTGTGCTGCGGGTGGAGTCTGGTGAATGGTAGTGTCTGCAGGCTTTAACACACACTCACTCAGTTTAACTTCTTCATGACAAACACACCTGACAGGTAAGTGCAGTGATTTCTCTTTATATAAAGAGTGTTCTGAGGTTTACCTGTGTGTGTGTGTGTGTGTGTGTGTGTGTGTGTGTGTTTTAATGATTGTGACACAGCCAGATCGACTCAGAGTCACTTAAAAGACTGTAAAATCTGATCTCTTCATGATCAAATCGGATCTGATGTCTTAAATGAGTGTGATGTAGAGTTATTATATTCTTTATTATGAGTTGAGCTTAGAACATTTCACAGAACTTTTCAGTAACACTTGAAAATAAATCCAATTAGTTAATATTAGTTACTGCATTCAATGAGCAATTCATTTCTTACCGTATTTATTCATCTTTGTTAACTTAGTTAATAAAAACACAACTACTTATTGTTAGTTCATACTAGCTCAGGTCAATTAAATAATGTTAACAGATACAACCTTTGATTTTAATAATATATTAGTAAATATTGAAGTTATAAATAATTTTCAAGAAAAATATCTTTATAAATATTTTTCAAGAGTTCATGTTATCTAAATAGTTAACTAAATTAGTGTAAGTAGTGTTACCAATGTTCCAATTCATTTGATATATTTTTTTATGATTTTCTCAGATTTTGGTTGAAAATCATGTGAGAGTTTGGCCTTGGAAAGATCAAGTCAAGCATTAGCAGATTTTCCGTCATGAGCCGATTGTGATTTAGATCTGGTATCGGGAGAATTGAGATGTGACCGAGACGTCTCAGAAGGGTTTTGTAATCTTTCACGTTATATCGTGGGAATAAGCAGCAGTGTCTCATGTATATGAAGCAAATGGAAATTATATTTTACAAATCATTTTTAAAAATGTTCAAAATTCATGTTTTTTGTTGTGTTATAATGTTTTAGTGTGTTTTGTTGTATTAGTTAGCTGTATTTTTTTAGGTTATTATTATTATTATTATATTATATTATATTATATTATTATATTATTTAATCAGAACAACCCAACTGCAGTTTGATTTATATTAATTGGAATGCTGAAAAAAAAACATGATTCATGTGTAACATGAAATGATCTGTTTTTGCACATAAACTCATCATTTATAGAAATGCACTTATCAAAATTATCAATTAAATCCAAGTTCAGAGTAATTTCTAGATATTGTTTCATGTTGCCAAAGCACATTGCTGAAAATCCTTTTGTGATCATATGTCACTCTCAATTCAATCACAGTTCATATCCCAGAATATATAGATATGATCTATCCACATATCATCTGATAGGCTGACAGTTCCTTACAGTTTATAATGCATCAGGTGTTTATATATATATATATATATATATAT
>JAFVLL020020354.1:0-77044 GCA_021397915.2 Tor tambroides | reverse complement strand
TGCTCTCAAAGATGATTTCATTTTAGTTTCGTTTTTGAATTTGGCCAGCGGTTATGAAAACATGAATGATCATTTATTTTAATGCGGTGCGCTGTTGCCCTTTCTACGTAAAAATCAGTCAAATCATGTAACGTGAATGTCGTAAAAAAAACAACTAAAAAACGAGTTAAAAGCATAGCTATCCGCGGAAGAGACACTGTTTCTCAAGCGCTTTCCGCGAGCGCGATTCGAGTGAAACACGGTCAAATGCGTTTCATTCATTCGTCTCGTAACCACGCACCCCACACCAACCCGGTAAACATAGTTTTGCGTAGGGCCCCCAGAAGTGTAGGATCGGCTCTGACACCGTCTCTTAGACGTAGTACACACTGCAGGCTAAAGTGGCCCAAATCCGACTTTTTTTTGCCCAAATGTGACCCATATCTGATTTTCTTATGACAGTCTGAACAGCATAAATCCGATTTTTTCAAATCAGGCCCAGGCCACTTTCATATGTGGTCCTAAATCAGATACATATCCGATGTTTTGCAATGCAACATCAGTCTGAACGGCCATGTCATATTTAATGCGATTTTTACGTCATTGAAATGCGACAGACGTCACAATTCTGCACTGGAGGAGGCGGGAAGATTAAAATCACAATGTCAGACAATATATATATAGACAATCACTTCGTTATTTAGGCTCCGATTGCACATTAACTTAAAAACTGCTAAACACATGCTAACAGGAGCAGCATCCATTTTTATTTCCGCAAACACAGTGCGTCTGACGTCACGTCTTCTTCTGCGCATGCGGGTCACTTCAGGGCCGTACACGGTTCACACATGAGACTGATGGCAGTCGCATTTAAATGACAATGTGAACAACAGCGCAAAAAAATCGGATTTCAGCAAAAAATCCGATCTGAGCATTAAGACCTGCAGTGTGAACTAAGTCTTATTTTCTCCGTGTCAAGCAGCTGTAACATCAACAATGTCTCGTAAGCAATCCCTGTGCTCTGTGTTTGGATGTAAGACTGAACATAAGAGTCTTCATTTTCTCCCAAAATCTGAGCTGCTGAGGACGCAGTGGATTACTTTCATTTTTCAAGGTAATGCGCCTCAAAATCTACCTAAAAACGTGTATCCACTCCAGACTCCTTTGTTAATGTCATATTGTTATAGTGCTTAGTGTGTCAACTGAATTTGTGTGCATGCATAGTATTTTTTTAACTGATCAGTACCGCCCTTGTGAGATTAACTTTATTTGGTGTGTAGCCAGATTCGTTCGGTAGTGCGGCTCGGTCCATTGATCTGCGGCAATGACAGGTCAGCGCGGTGCGAGCTCTGTAACATCGCGCTGTTTCGTCCCACTTTCAGTGCATTTGGCTTCTCATATGTACGGCTGAACACCAGTTCTCTCGCTCTCAGTTATGTTGCTTCTGCCAGCTGTTTATTGCTGTAGATATGCAATGCAGAGAGACGTATACGGGACGCCCTCTTCTGGAGACGGGGTGGGTATATGCAGCTCATTTGCATTTAAAGCGATACACTCCAAATCAGCTCTTTTTTAGACACACCCCAAAAATGACATTTTACAGCTGTTATAATAAATGATCTGTGGGGTATTTTGGGCTAAAACTTCACAGACACATTCTGGGAACACCCAAGGCCAATATTACATCTTGTAAAAAGGGGCATAATAAAGATAAGGTCTATAATATAATATAATATAATATATGTTCTAATATAATGTTCAGCAAACATTCAGAAATAATATTTTCTTAAAACACTCTTAGAATACATTTTTATTAGCTGACATGTGGGTGTTCCTTCAACTGCAGGGACTTTTATGTTTAAGGGGTTGTTTTGAAACATAGTTCAGCTTTATTAGTTTATTTATTTAAAATTTTTCGATATTACATGTAGTTCTGCAAGCAAACACCATCATTTTGCAGTCAATCAAACTCAGCAGTGTTTTGAAAGTGTTTAAGTGGTCAAGTTTGGCGAGTAGCCCCAGAGTGCACCCTGGACGATGGGGCGGGGCGACACATTAAGGTGGGGCGACACGTGTCGCTCCGCCCACCCCCAATTTCATTGGTTTATAATACAGCAGAGCTTATTGGTGTAGTAGACGTTTGCGCATGAGCATTCTTTTATATACGTTTTTATGAATGATCTACGCTGTTTGGCTGTACTACAGAAATATTAAGTGCTAACAACAGCGATTTTAGTTAGAATCAATTAGCAATTATTTTTATTTTTATTTTATTTTTTTACTTATGACGAATTAGTTAGATTAAATCCTTATCAAACGCTTGGTGGCGGCATCTCCGAGTACTTCGGGCAGAACAGAGCTGTGTAATATGAGCGGCTCACAAATTAAATCTGGGAAACACATTCTTAATTCGTGGCCATTATATAGTCCTACCTATGCTATAAATAGCCTCACCTATGAGAAATATTAATTATGTTTCTGTGTGATGAACGTAAATAGTGGTCCTCAATCTCAGCAGGTGGGTTGCACGTTAAATGAAGTCAGATATTATTGCACTTTTCATAGTACAGACATACTTTAACATTGAGCAGTTTTAGCTGGGCGATGTTGATAAAAAATGACCCCACTGTTTGAGATTTAGCTGTTTTGTGTAATGTATATTTATATGTAGCCATATTCTTTATTTTAGGATCGGTGGATAAGCAAAAAATTAAGATGATAATAGCCTACACTGTAGTTCAGACATAGGACAAACCCGCAATTGGTTTTATTTTAAAGAGCAACTGCGGTGACAAATAAGACAATAATTCCAAATCTATCAGCATGAACTGGGGTTTTATGTGTGGATAATGGAAATAAAAAACCTTGCTGAAACAATTTTTTTTTTTTTTTTTTTTTGCATATAGGCCTATTTTAAATGTTTTTGTTTACTAAAGCTGTTATTAAATCTGACCTACAGCAAATATTATTATTAATGTGCTTTAGTCAAGTCAAGTCAAGTCACCTTTATTTATATAGCGCTTTTAACAATACAGATTGTGTCAAAGCACTTAACAGTATCAAATTTTTAGTTTCTGTGTACGCACTAAATTCTTTAGTGCGTATTTTATCAATAAATGTTAATTTTCTCTGGAAAATTTTATTTATACTTTTATATATAAGCTATATGCAAAATTAAATTACTGGTTTTGTGGCTCAGTCCTTTAAAAAGAACCAGGAATCACTGTACTATATTAGGCCTACGGATTTTAGATTTTTAGTAGTTATTATAGTCTTTAATAAATAAAAAATATTAATCACAGAGAAGGTCTCTTTTACTCATTAAAAGTGCTCACGTACCTATTGCACAGATTTACAGCTCTGAGTGATTTAATATTTGATAGTTATGCAGGTCTATATGGCTACAATGATCGAGTGTTAATAACTGAATCTAAATTCATCCCGTACACAGTTTATCAAATTTTTACACACAATGAGGGTGTGGATACATAAATAATTGGATTTTTAATATCTGATGTCACGGACACTTATTTACTATAGGAACCTTTAAAAACTGTAAGAGAATCAATATAGGCTCACATATTTTATTAAGATACAAACAAGGAAACACTGAGCTTGCCATGAAAACATTTTATTAGCACTTTATAGCCTACAAGTTTGTGATGCATTGAGCAACGTAGATTAACTCATCTCTTTAAACAACAACAACAAAAAAAAAAAACGGTTGTGTTTTAAAACGTAAAATCAGCTGCTTATCTTCGTGTTTGTCCATCTCAGAAATACAGTAAATTATCATAATTTGCATATAAAATCCCAATTTAGTGCTGATCCGCGGCCTGCCGATCCTCAAGGAAATATGAATGAAGCGCTATTCAGCCTGAAGAACCCGGAGGTGCTGTCATCAAGAGTTGTAAACAATGACTTCAACTAAATTATCTAAATGGATAATAATTAAGATAGGCCTATGATTCTAGAGTTAGCACATAATATTTCTGTAATATGGCCAAATCAATTACAAAATCGTACACAAAGGAATGCGCATGCTCGGGTCTACACCAATAAGATTTGCCGTGTTATAAACCAATGGAATTGAGGGTGGGCGGAGCGACACGTGTCGCCCCGCCCCAATGTGTCGCCCCGCCCCATCGTCCAGACTGCACTCTGGAGTACTTGAGTTTGGCTGGTTAACGACTCAGTTAACCCCTGCTGGTGGATGCCATAACTACATCTTCTGAAGGCAAAAAGCTCTGATTGCTACCAATATAATAAATAATTAACAATAAATGAAACAGGCTGCACTTCAGTCAAAACATTGCTTGCACAAGCTCTCAAGGTTATATTTTCTGGTTGTTTTTTTGCATTTGTTTCCTTCATGTTCACTAAGCAGCCTCACATATGCATGGTCTTTTTTGTATGTAGACTGATTGATATGGTGATAGAAAATGCAGGGAGAAAAACTGCAAGTGGAGAAGTGGGAGTCTTGTTTGAACTGACAGAGAGAGATTTAAATCTTGACATATAGGTTATCAGGTCAATATTTCCCCGTTTCAGTTGTATGACGTGTTTTATAGTGACTCATCAACAGGAGCTATAAATAGACTGTTAAGCCTCAAGGTTGTTTGTTTTGTATTCTTGGATGTGCTGTTATTGTTGTTATCAAGGCTCAAAATTTCACCTTCTTTTCCTTTCACAGTTTTTGTGTTCTATTATTCCAAACTTTATTATTTGAACAAAATGCACAGAGGAAGACAATATTCTATTCATTCTCAGCAGCTTTTGCTGTCTTTTTAAATACTTATGTTTAATCTGTCAAGTGCATCTTTAATAAGGCATTTTCACATTTTGATTTAGTTCTTTATTAAATAAAGAAATGTTGCGTGTTTCTTTGAGTAACATTCCTTATATATTCTTCTTATCATGTATTCTTTAATCTCTGTATTTTGATGTTTCAGCCACAGGAAAGCACAGAGAAGACTTCAACTAATTCTCAAATGCATTGTACACAGTGAATCAAAGAAAAGAATGGCATAATTTACTAAATAATTAAATTAAGAAAAGAATGCAACAAAGCCCTTTGGCACAGCTTTGTGTGAAATTCCAAATAGCAATGTGATTGAAATATGCCAGCAAGGCTATAGTTGTGATATCATACTTTCAGAAAATTTCATATAGGCCTATGCGTGGAATCAGAGCTGTTGAGAGCTCTGCATCAGAGCTCTGCATGGAATACCTGAAAGTCATTTGCAAAAAAGTGCAGCATACTGTAGAACCAAAGACTAATACAACCTTCCATTTCCAGTGTGACAGACAGGAAATTATAGCCTATCAGCTGTGATTCTATGACTTCTTCCATGACTGTTTGATCAGATTGCTAAATTTCAGGGAAAATTAACTGGAAGTCACTCACAATGTGTTGAGATCATGTGACAACAATGTAGCATTTTACTGTTTGAAACATAGGTGTTTTATGCAGAGCTTGCATTAATGCACTGCAATTAGAACTGCAAGGCGAACATTATGAGATTAATGTAATCTAGGAAAATGTGTCTATACTTTCAAATATGGAGTTAAAACCGCCAATAGGTGGTGACAAGTCACTGCCTTAATGAGCGAATCATTAAATCATTCGTTAAACCGATTCGTTCAAAACGGCTAATTCATTCAGTGAAAGTGAACTCGTAAAATACGTACGTTTTTAGCTAAAATCGAATTCATACGAATTAGCCACCTCGTAAAATATGTACGAATTGCCGTGAGATCGGGCTCAGACAATGTAGACATACTGTGTCTAAAATGTTAAGTACTCACTTAATATTAGTTATTTGAATCATTCATCCAAATGATTCGTTCTGAAACGAGGATTCATTTAGAAAACATCGCTGTGTTGATGCACAACGGTTCTGCTTCGGCTGTGTTTCGAGCTATTTTCACATAGTAAAACAGACAATATTGGCCATGTTGCGTCTAAAATGTAAGTACTCACTTAATATTAGCTAGTTATTGAATCATTCATTCAAATGATTCGTTTAGAAACGAGGATTCATTTAGTAGGCTAACGAAACACCGTTTCATGTTGATGTACGGTTCTGCTTCGGTTTTGTTTGGAGCTATTTTTACATAGTAAAATAGACAATATTGGGCATATTGTATCTAAAATGTAAGTTCTCACTTAGTATTAGGCTGGCTATTGTTTTGTTTACTGAACCGCTGTGTAAAATCAAAATCATGTGCTAACAGCACTCTTGCACATGTGGTAGGCTGTATCTTACTATACTATAAGCATAACTACAAATATTAAAAACAAGAACTCATACAGGGCCATTTATGTTGCCATATCTTTCATTTTGGAGCATTTTTTAATCATTTTAGTAGCATTTTTGCCCCCGGCTCTCTTCAGCTCAAACCTTACCAATACACACACATTCTCTTCTTAACATATGAAGTTTTGCATCAGGAACTCAAGATTCATAATCTGTATGTTTTTAATGACTATATCCAATCAGGATAATTATAAAGCTGTATTCTGCACTTCTGTCTGTACCTCTGGCTCCCTGTTTGAAGTGTCATGCAGAGGGGAACGAAAACGCCCCCCGGGAGACAGAAAAGAGCTTCTCTTTTAATAGCGCTTCCTTTGCTCATCATTAAATGACTTCTCTCTCTCTCTCTCATTCTCCAGAGGTGCCCTGCCTGTCTCTGGGCCTGCTGACATGAGGGTTGAAATGAAAGAGAAAGAAAACCAAGGCCAGCACCCCCGAGCCACGCTGCCTTTTATCTTCCAGAGAGCCAGGGAGTCATCAGCAGTTTAATTTAAGGCCTGAGTCTGCCAATCAGCATGCGTGTTGTGTCTCAGAGGACACGGATGGTTTGTGATGTAAGGTCAGTGTCTGAAGAGAAGTCCAGGCATTAACAGCAAAATCAATAAATGAATCTGCACAAAATGTCATTCAACCAGTGTTATGGATTTGATGCATTGACACCCTATTGTTTCTTATATGAAAGATAAAAAGCTCATTGTATCTGTATTTAGAGACATATATTTAGATTAATATTCAGCTCACGTGCATTCAAGGTATACATTTTATTCGTAACGTAACCCCATGACCTTGCTGGTGCCATTGAGGTAGGACCTCACAAAATTTCACAATATGTTGTCATTAGAGGGCAGACACACTTTCATTAAATTTGTGTTTTGCACAATGCCTCTGATGTATTGTTTTGCAGTTTATCAGCTGCAATAAAGCATGTTTCTGCACACATCAACTGATTATCATTATCGAGTGGGACAGGTAAAAGGAATGAGAAACAAAAACTTAAATATTAACACAAACAAACATCATTCGATAATGCTTTAGAGAGCTATTGGTGTGTACAATTAAAAAATAGACATCCTATGTTGGACATATTGTCATAAACTTCACATTTAATTACCCGTTGTGCATTATATGGTCTCCATTTAAGATTTATTCTGATGTGCATACAGTTTTTTTTTTTTAAAGACTGGGGTTAGTTGTTACATTTTACTTCAGTCAGTATTTCTAAGGGTTGGCTTATTTTTTCAAGTCAATGTATAGACACACTAAACAGTCTATTTTAGGCTTTTCAGCTGAAATTAAAAGAGTAAAAAATATCAAAGCATTATTTTTATAATAGTAACAGTAAAGTAGGATTGCAAAATATAAAACATGTGACCTTGCCCTGACATTTATGAAAAATAACCTGTCCTCAGAACTCAGATTGAAGTTTTTAAGTTAAAATCTGACTGTTTGTCAGTGTTGCTTTATTTTGTGCACGTGTTTTCCCAACAGCTATTCAAAAAGTACATTGGATTTAAGTTTGGAGGCAAAATTGAAGAAAAACCACTGCTTGAGAACAGGTTTTTTACCCCTACTACTAGTAATATGTCTTACATAAACAAGGTGTCATTCCTTTCTATCTTCAAAAAAATGGCACAAAAATGATTCATTTTTGTTAAATGTATTTTCAGAGTTTATGAAATCTGACCCCTGATTTCATGCTCTTTCTTGCTCTTACCTTGACTTCTCACCTGAGTTCATTTGAAAGTGTCCAGCACACACGTGGTTGCCATGGACACTTGAATGAAGAGCCAGAGGAAGCATCACTTAAGAGAAGACAAGAAATTGGCCGATTGGTCATAGCTGATTTAAACTGTAGAATCTGTATTGATCTGGCCGTATCTGTATTCAGTCCGCAGATCGGGAATAGTTGTGGAGAGCCACTTAACAAAAGATAAACAAGGACAAACTGGCCCACTGGACCCCAAGAGGCAGTTCAAAGGGAAGTGAACATTAGGGACACTTTTGATCATCGCTTAAAAGAACATGAGGTAGTTTGTTTCTCCTTCTCGTGTCTTTTAAAGGTAACTGTAGTTTTAATTTCTGCAAAAGCACCTTAAATCTTGGTTTTAGCTCTATATTGGAGGATTGAGTTAGTAAACTCAGTCTAATAAGTAATGAAATATTAGTGAAATAGTAATCTTTTCAGGAGCAGATGAATGAACGCTTTAGTTCATTAACGTATTTGTGCCACAAGGTGGCGCTGGAGTTCAAAGAATAAACCATATCATTCACTCATGTTACTGACTATGTAATTGTGCAGCAAGACACAGTATGTTTTTGTTATTGAGCACAAATGTATGATTTAATATGTTTCAAAAATAAATGCAATTAAGGATCTTTTGACAAAGTAACCATTTGAGGCTTAAAATATGTTAAAATAGGTGTACTTCCTCTTATCTCAGTTTAATATGCAGAGAAAACTATTAGTAAGCCATTTGTAGGCTTATTCACCTGAAGACAAATATCAGATGGGGAAAGTGGTCAGGAAATCTGAAAATAATTTTGCAGTTTCATTTGATGTGGCTCAAAAAGTACAAGGCATCACGTAACTTCTTGCTGGAGTGATATAAGCGGAGGTCAGTTAGAGAAATGCTTTTGTAAAGCTCAAAATGGCTTTGAGAACTGACGATTTGTTATATTGTGTTCTTTCTGGCAGCAGGTTAAACTCCTTTAATAGGATTTATGTCATTAACAAAAACGTCTTAAACATGATCATTCTGGGGCTTAAAGGGATCATTTAGCATGCAAGGTGTAATCTGTTTGTTTTGTTTTGTTTATTTATTTGTTTTTTTACCCCATTCAGTATTACGATATGTGCTAAACCTCTTTCAGTTCTCACACTACAGAATGCGACAGAAAATCAGCATAACAGATCTTATATTAACATGGAATATGTAATATTATTATATCATGGAATATGCATAAAGAGTAATCAAATTTATCTTTAGTTGCCATCCTTTCTGTTTACATTCAAGTTTCATATATCTGAAAGTAACAATAACTATCTAAAACCAAAGTGCAGATATTAAAAGTTAACATTTTTACTAAGAAAAAATAATATGTTGGAACTAGTTAGAATTTTAAGTATACACAGACTACAAATGAATGATAGGAAATGAATGATTTTGCGGTTCCAGAAGTTTCAAAAACTTAGTATTCATCAATAAAAAATAGTTATTGATGGAAAAAAGATGATCAGTTTACATCTTGATTGTATGTTTTTTTTTTTGTTTGTTTTTTTTTGCACCTCATCTTCTTTATTTTTTAATATGACATTTGCTTTTCCAGAACAAAGGTCCAAAAGGAAAGCATTAGTACGGTATACTCGTTACAAATAAATTCCTCTAATGTACAAAATAAAGGGGTTCCAAACAGATCACAGTGATAACAACAGCAGGGTGTGAAGAAAAAAAAAAAAAAGTAAGTAAATTAATTAAATACAAAAATACTTTGATCACAACATAATATTTAGGTAAATCAATTTAAGAGTTACAGAGGTATAATGCAGCATAAAAAAACAGCGTAAATAAGTTATCTCATTCCTAAGTAATCTAACACAGGTTTCCATATTTTCCAAAATATATCTAGCTTATCATTACCAATAAATCGTAATTTTTCAATATGAATAATGCCCGCTAGCTCACTCAGCAACACATCAAATGTTGGGACAATGTCAAGTTTCCACCTCTGAAGAATCAATCTCTTTGCAAGAACCATAAATAAAGAAATACCCTGTTTTGTTTTAGTGTTTTAATAAAGTTAGATTGTTTTTAATATATATGTATGTTATTGCGGTTTACATTATCATAAATTAAGATTTTAACAAGCAATACGAATTATTTTGTTGATATTTTGATTATTTTGTTAGAAATTTTACATTTACAAAATTTGACAGAATTTACAGTTTAAAAAAATGACGATGTTTCATTTTTCGACATTTTACTTAATAATGAATGTAAGACTTACAAATCATTATGTGTATGATTTCGTATGAGCATATCTTTCTCATGTCCCTGGATCTCTATAATATAGTTTAATATATATTATATATTTAGAAATAAATATGTAGCGTATTTAGTATTTTGTAATATATTTTCAAAAGTGCATTTGAGTATTCTATTTTCTGTCATTTTAATACCATATACTATTCCCATTCTTCATAAATTCTACCTTTTCATCTAAGCAATCTAAACACTCCATTGAACTCTATTCTAATGTATTTCATCTCTTTTTCCCTCTGTCATTCTGGTTTTTCTTCTAATTGCACTCTCATTTAGAGTTTTTCTGTGGTTCAGTTTGTGCCTCCTGGGAAAAACAAAAGGTGTTTGTAAAACTGTCCATGTCTGTGTGATTCGTTCCATTTTCCCTGGAGGCGTCAAGCTTTTTTTCTGTTTCCGTGCAGCCATCAGGCTCTCAAACAGGAGCGATTGTTTCTCTTTCTGCCTCAGCATTAATTTAACCGTGTTGTGTTCTCTCACCACTAATTAAAATTCTTCCTGGCTTCTGTGGGTCTGATCTAGCTTACATTACGTTGTGGGGTAGCTGACAGGTCTGAACGGGGCGACCTGGACATGTGACAGATACGGGACAGCCGCTGCCGTCTAATGATCTGCTGGCACGCAATGTGGTGACTAACTAGGCTAAATTAGCAGGTTGCATGCAAAAAGTGTTGAGTTTGAGCCAAATCGAGGAATATTGTTTTTTTTTCCATCTTGCTTTTCAAACACTTTCTTTCCCCTGGGAGGCACAGAATCAGATTATCTCATTAGTCTAAACAAAACATTTCAGAGAATGTCAAAATCTTTGGCCACAGATTTTCACAGAGGCTTAAAGCTCCAATAGGAGTCTTGCAGTGTTTCAAATGTATAAACCAGCTGAATGTTGAAATCTGTGGTCTAGCTTTAGTTTATATTGACGATGTTATATATTCTTTATGTGTGTTTATATATACTGAGTTCAAGTTCAAATCTGTGGTTCAGCTTTAGTTTGTATTGACAATGTTATATATTCTTTATGTATGTTTATATATATTGATATAGCATTAGAAAACAAAATATTAAATCAAGTGCCATTTGCAAAAATGTTTCTGAATTTTAACTTTAATTATTTTACTTTTTTTTTTTTTTTTTTTTTTTTTTGTGCAGTTTTTGGTGCAGTTGTGTGTTTTCCATTTTAAAGCTGCATGCCTACCTGAAAGTGACCTCTGAAGGTCAGCATTTAATGCCAAAGAGGGTCATGCCCAAGGTCAGAGTTCAACTGACAAAGTGTGATTTGCTCAGAAGACATTCCACTAGCTAGAAAGGTCAATTAGTGACAAAGGTTGAAGGTCATGGTCTTCCCTGAAATAAATTATTAAAAGATTTATCTGGCAGAGAATTTATGTAGAATATTCTGTGTATATTATATATATTCTGATGTTTAAAAAGCGATTTTAATTTTCAAAAGTTGAAATTCAAATACTCATTGTTAAAACCATTAAAAATGTCCAAAACAGTTCACTAGGCATATAGTTTTACCTTATTCAATCAATCAATCAATCAATCAATCAAATAATAAAAAATACAAATAAAAAATGAACAAATAAAATAATAAATATCAGGGTCTTCAGAGTTTTAAATGCTGTAATTTTTATAATAATAGTAAGTATTAGTTAATAGTATTTCTAATGTAAGTACATTAGTAAGTTAAAATTAGTAAGTAAAAATTGTATTAATAAATGCATCTGAAAATATTGGACTAAGTAATTATGTTCATACTGATAAAGAAACAACATGTCAAATGAATATAAAATTACTACATGACATAATTTATGGACATCATTTTAATACAAATTTCATTAAAGATACCTCCAATGGGATCCATTTTTTGTTTTTTACTTCTAATTAAAATATAAAAAAGCCTTTAAATTTGCAATGAAGATACTGTTAAATTCTGATGCTGGTGTAATACTATATTAAACCCACAGAGGGCTCATGTGTTCAGATATTAAAAGTCTGGATCTTCAACTGTCCTGTTACAGATCCTTAGTCTCAGTAGCATATTGACTCATACTGCAAATTACATGAATACATGAAAAATGAAAGTTATTATCAAATGCTTGTATCTCTCTAAGCATGAAGGACAAAATATTTCTGAGCTTACCATGCAGGTACGATAGTCTAAGACAAACTCTTTCCCCATAATATTGTCTTCTGTGAATAACTTACATTTTTTGTTCTGAAGGTGTGTTTGAGGAAGGAGTTCTGCCTTAAATCGGTCTATTTAGTTGTGTAGTTCATGTCCTCAGCTCAGGATTATTAAAGTGGTTGAAACTCTTTTAAACAAAACATAAAGAGACATGCTGGCAGCCGATCCAAAACTTGGCTGTATAACAAACCATTTACAGCTTATTAAACTAGACAGAGGAACACTAATAGAGAGAGAGGGCATCAGTTATAATGGAGACGAGAAAACATTCCTACACAGAAGAGTCTCGGTGGGGGGTTCAGGCTCCAGTGTTGTCTGGTCTGTTTCATGCTGTCGGATGTGCCTCTTCTTCAGCCTGTAGGCCTGTGACCTTTGACCTATCCTCAACACTGCTGCCATGTGACAGAGATACAGACCTAGTTTCCAAGGAGACAGTCAACAAACATAAGTAAATGTTTAAAATGATTTTTTTAAAATGCTCCGCACATCATTTCACACTCTACTTTTTTTTTTTTTTATTATATTTTTATCAGAACAAGGTACATTGAAAGTATTCAGTGACAGAAGCACTTTCAAAGGCATTCATTTTTCACTTTTTCTACCCACAACAAAGTCCTATTTGTTCTGTCAACAGCTTTGTCCCAAGTGTCTTCGCATATGTCAATTCCCAACTCTCCTATCCGTTCTATTTTGATCTTCTCTAGTGATGTATTTTGGAATGTCATAATTAAGTTATATATTTTGAAAATGAGGCCCTTGAGGTGTGTAGAGGTCTTAAGAAGCAAGTCTAATCCTGATTCAGAGGGCATTTGAGGAACACAGAGCAATGGGCCTGAGTAAAGTGTCGAACCTGAAGATAACGAAAAAAATCTGACTTTTGAAGATTACATTTTTGAATCAGATCATTGTAATTAGCAAAAATATTATCAATGAAAAAGTCACTACATTTAAAGGAACACTCCACTTTTTTTTGAAAATAGGCTAATTTTACAACTTCACAAGAGTTAAACAGTTGAGTTTTACCGTTTTTGAATCCATTCAGTCGATCTCCGGGTCTGGCTGTAGCACGTCTAGCTTAGTTTAGCATAGATCATTGAATCGGATTAGACCATTAGCATCTCGCTCAAAAATGACCAAAGAGTTTCGATAATTTTCCTATTTAAAGCTTGACTCTTCTGTAGTTACATCGTGTACTAAGACCGACGGAAAATGAAAAGTTGCGATTTTCTAGGCTGATATGGCTAGGAACTATACTCTCATTCCGGCGTAATAATCAAGGAACTTTGCTGCCGTACCATGGGTGCAGCAGGCGCAATGATATTACGCAGCACCTGAAAGTAGTCCCCAGCTAGGTAACTAGTTATGATATAGCTGGGGACTATTTTCAGGCGCTGCGTAATATCATTGCGCCTGCTGCAATGAGAGTATAGTTCCATATCAGCCTAGAAAATCGCAAATTTTCCATCGGTCTTAGTACACGATGTAACTACAGAAGAGTCAAGCTTTAAATAGGAAAATTATCGAAACTCTTTGGTCATTTTTGAGCGAGATGCTAATGGTCTAATCCGATTCAATGATCTATGCTAAGCTAAGCTAAGTGTGCTATCGCCAGACCCGGAGATCGGCTGAATGGATTCAAAAACAGTAAAACTCAACTGTTTAACTCTAGGGGAGTTGTAAAATGAGCCTATTTTCAAAAAAAGTGGAGTGTTCCTTTAAACTATGCCCAAGTCCTGCCATTGCTTGAAAGTAGTATCTAGCTTCAAAAGATGATTATTACATATGGGGGTTTCCAAGGAAATGTCTGTGAGTTGAAATGCTTGTCTGAACTGATTATATATTTTGAGAGTCGAAATTACAACTGGACTTGAGGAAAACTGCAATGGTGTTCACACTCTACTTCTATGTTTTTTTTTTGTTTGTTTTTTTTGTTACCAGTGTGGAATTTTTCAGAAATTGTTTGGGAAATCAAGTTGTTAGAGTTCCAACTTACAGTTAATGATAAGAATAACTGTACACTACTTTTCAAAAGTTTGCAGTTGGTAAGATTTTTAAATGTATTTGAATGTATGCTCACCAATGCTGAATTTATTTGATCTAAAATAGAGTAAAAACAGTACAATTGTGAAATATTATTACAGTTTAAAAGTACTGTTTTCTATTTGAATATATTTTAAAATTAAATGTATTCCTGTGATGCAGAGCTGAATTTTCAGCATCACTATCGCAGTCTTCAGTGTGACATGATCCTTCAGAAATCGTTCTAGATTTGCTGCTCAAGAAACCAGTGCTAAAAACAGTTATGCTTCTTTTTATTTTTGTGGAAAGCATAATACATTTTTTTTCAGGATTCTTTAATGAATATAAAGTTCAAAAGAACAGCTTTTATTTGAAGTAGAACTCTTTTGTAACATTATAAACTGCCTTGTCTTAAAAGTGAGTTTGGATGTAGTCATATAGCTGAACTATGTGACTATGTATTTAATTCCAGTCCTCTCTCTCCATCATAACAACACATAGCCAGCGTGTCCTTCCTGTAACCGGAACATTATCCAGACATCGACTAACACCACTCCAAACCTTTCCTTGTTTTAAAATGCATCTCATTTGTTGCTATGGAAAGGAAATTACATTCATTCTTTCAAATATGGCCCTGTTTCAAAACACTTCCTGTCAGTATAAAAGAGCCAACAGTACATTCTGTCTTTTTATTTACTTCCACACCAGGAGCAGAGAAATGTTGTTTGAGAGGTTTCCCCTGTGTAACACCCTCATGTCAGAGACACTGGAGGCTTTATAGCGAGCGCTGCTCTGAACCAGGTGGAAAATCCTTCAGTTTGAATTATGCTTGCTTTGGCACCTCCGTATCATGAGCCAAAGTATATTTATCAAGAGTCTGACAGTCTCACATTATTCCAGGAAATAGAGGTTTGCTGCGTTTGTGCTTCATACAGTGTAGTGTTTGGCATGATCAAGAGTTGAAACCCCTTAGTCAATCATTTAGAAAGTGTTACAAAAGTAAAACTTTAATTAGAAATATTATAAATTAAGTAACAATATGTATTGCTGTTTTCAAAAAAAATATTAAGCAGCGCAACTGTTTTCAATATTGATAAGCAATGTTTCTTGAGCAGCAAATCAGTATAGGATGTGACACTGAAAACTGGGGTAATGCTGCTGAAAATTCAGCTTTGCATCACAGGAATAAATTACATATTAAAATGTATCCAAATAGAAAACAGTTATTTTAAATTGTAATAAAATTTCACAATACTACTGTTTTTACTGTATTTTGAAAAAAATAAATGCAGCCTTGGTGATAACAGAAGACCTACAGCATAAAAAGCTGCTCTGAAGGAAAAAATATCTTTCTGAGATACTTGTCATTATCTCCTGTAATATTTGCTTGGATTAAACTCTCTGAGGTGTGTGTGACATGCAAAAGAAAATAAGCCCATCTCTCTCACTGCCATGTTTCCTTCATTAGTTCAGCCTGAGTGAAACTGAAACAGCAGAACTGAGTGATAGTGAGACATTTTACAGAGATGCAAGAAATGTGAGAACATTTTGTAATGCTTACTTTTGAGGTACCATATTTTTTTGTACAGTGTGTAGAATGGCTAAAATGAGGATCTCAAGCTTAGCTGTTATGCGGTCTAGCTAAAAGTAGAAATTTATAATGAGATTTTCACCTTCTCACATTTTATCTTAAAACTGTGGGGAGTATGAACTTTTATGGCTGTGTTTTCACCATTATCTGAAGTCCTTTTTTGTCTTGTTTTCTGCCTCTCTTCAAAGCAGAGCAGAAATCAATAGAAGGAAGCTAGAGGCACAAGAAACCCTGTTGAAAATGAACATTTTTGCATGGCCTTACTTGAAATGAAAGTTATGCAACAGGACACTATATCCCAGCTCTCCCACTGAGATGTGTGCCAGTTTACATTGATTCCAGTTACATAAGTGAATGCTTACTTTGAAATTCTATATTGCAAATGACAGTGTTTTATCTTTGTATGTGCCAAAAATGTATAATGTCACATTTACATTTAGGAAAGTATATAATGAAATGTATATTGAGGAACTGCTATACCCTAAGTAGAAACTTCATGATAACATGCTGTTTGACTGATTGCTAGTAAATACAGTAATTTACCTAACTGCACATCACAGGCTCCAGAGTTGTGTTTACCTCGGGTAAAAACGTTTCCACTCAAGTACAAACTCCAAGGTGGGTGACTTTAACTGCAGTGTTTTTGCCTAAGGCATGAGCTTTACAGGTCTTCGTGGAAATTTCCAGTGGTTTGAGTCCAGTCAGAGAACAGGTCTCTCTTTTTTTAGAGACAAAATGTGCATATCTCTCCCGGTGGAGGTGGGGTTGCATACTGTACAGAGATAAATAAATAAACTACTTTTCAAAAGTTTGGAATCATTATGTTGTTTTATGTCTTCAGTGTCACATGATTCCTTAGGAATCACTCTAATATGCTGATTTGCTGCTAAAGAAACATTTCTTATTATTGTCAGTGTTTAAAACATGAACAGCGTAGTATTTTTGTGGAAACTATGATGCATTTTTCCAGGATTCTTTGAATAGAAAGTTGACAAGAACAGCATTTATTTGAAATAGAAATCTTTTGTAACATCATAAATGTCTTTACTGTCACTTTTGAGACACAGAAGACTGGAGTAATGATGGTGAAAATTCAGCTTTGCATCCCAGGAATAAATTAGATTTTAAAATATATTCAAAAAGAAAACAGTTATTTAAAACTGTAAAAATACTTGACAATATTACAGTTACTGTATTTTGATCCAATGCAGCCTTAGTGAGCGTAAGAGACTTCTTCAGAAAACATGAAAAACTCTTAATGATTCCAAACATTTGACCAGTATAGTAGTGTATAACCTCAGCACATATAACCATGGACCAATGAAACATAATCAAAGCAACCAGCAAGCTAGCACATAAGTAACACAGGGATGCAGCATGAATGAAGAGGCTGATGAATTCTGTGTTTGGGGGTGGGACTAACTGTTTTTCTAGCCAATGATAAACAGTGGACAGTGGAAGTGTTCAGGAAACCTGTTTGAAAACAGTCAGTGGTTGATTTTGTAACATCTTTATTTGGCAGGAATAGAAAGAGTAGGATACTAGTATGCTATTCCGAAATAAGCCATTCTTTTTGCAGTTCCATATGGTGCCACTAGTGGTGCCGAAATGACACACTTCACCTTTAGTGTGCGAGCAGAGAATGAGTACAGCTTTCTTAAGGACAGTTGTGCAATTTCTGTGGACTTCTGAAGACTTCTGCAGAAGCAGATTCCATGGAAAGTTTGAAACCTGAATGAAAAAGCATAATTTTCAAGGACAAAGCTGAATTATGTTGCAGCTGTCTGGCACTCAGACTCAGACTCTTCAGTATTGCTGCAAACAAACCTCTGCGTCGCCAAGACACTGCAGCAGTGAGATCTCCTTGTACAGGACAAAGTTTGTCTTCAGGCTGTTAGCTTTTACGACCATGTAGAGCATGACCCTCTCCCTCAGTCCAGTGGCTTTATTTATGGCAGTGCTCTTTGTTTTCTCATAGGAATGCGGAGAATGCTACAGGCTGCTCTCTCTCTGTCCGAACAAGACACAAATGAATAGTGCTGGCATCTCCTTTTAGACACAATCTCACCCACGTCCACTCCTACTACAGGACACAATCTGAGGAATGCAAGATGCTAACAAGACAAGTCAATTTCTCTTTGTTTTTCCTCCATCATCCTCTTTTTTCGCTCTCCACCTACAGTTACATAGTCATCTGCTGCAGTATCTGACTGGTTTTATAATTTAACAATGAACTGGCACACATCGAACATCATAAAGGGATCACTCAACATGGTAAACTGGGGCAGGTTGTCACACTTTTTACTCCAGTCAATATTTCTCTTGGTAGGTTTATTGCTGAAAGTCAGTTTCTATGCTGTATATCTTCACACATACTAGCCTTTTGTGACAACATGCCCCAATGGTACGTTATATTCTCTTGCTGTATGGGGCAAGTTGTCACAATGGGAAGCTGCCATTAAATAACCTATTATAGGATTTACAGCAAGATTTAAACAGTAAAGATTTATAAATCACAAAATAATATACAAAACCAATTATATTTTTGAACTTTTGACCTTCTAGTGACAACTAGCCCTTATTCTGACATAACAAAAAAGAAAAACAAAACAATGAATCAAAGTAATAATAAACTAAAAGAGAGTTGTTTATTCATTTATTTCATATTTAGCTTCACAACGTAAAAACATATATGCTTTAGGTATATGCCTTTAAGAAGAAGGTAGTGTGGTTAATGAAACTGTCAGTATAAATATATCTGTGCGTGAAGGACGTTGTGATGGGAACATCGTATATGTTTGCAGAAATGGACACATTATCACACTGACTTTTTTTATGATGTTGTGGATGAAGAACAGTACACAGAAAAAGCTTCATTTGATCTGCATGTACAACATCAGAATCTATGCATGCTTAAACTTAACTTAAAAGGCACAGCGGCTGTGTGTCATTCGCACTATTTTTGCAAAACAAGGTGTGCAAGACACTCCGAAGCTAAAGACAAAAAACTTACTCTGGGAAAGAAAGTTCAACCTCTTCAGTTCAGTATTGCCATGTCATGTTTATGGGCTCAATACAAATAGATTCCCTTTTAGTGCTCATTAAAAATCACTTCCTAAGACACCGGCTTATTCATGATATTGAGTACATCATCCAAAATGGATGGGCCCAAGTCGAGTTCGAGAGAAAAAAGGGATCCCGTGATTTGAGTGAGCGACTCCTGCGAGTGGCTTTTGCTTTTGGAGATTTCAAAGTCCGAATCGCATAGACGACCCTCTTCAACACCGCTATCTCTGTCCGCCCAGTCACCCTTGATGCCGAACATCTCCTGTTCGTACTCAAAGACCGAATCGTCATTGTTACCATTGTTGAAGTTCCCATTGGCATCAGTGTTCCCGTTAACAAAGACGGACAAAAATGTTTCAAGCTCGTTTTCACTGCTGTGCATCTTCTTTGCAAGGGATTTCTCAGGCATCTCAGTGCGGTCGATCGAAGGTTCATCCTCCTCCGGGACGGGGCTGGGGTCACTCCTGAAGGCACTGATTGACTGAAGCAGGGTTTCCATCTGCAGGATTTCTAGATCTTCAGAAACGGCTGGAGGAGTTGATGGCTCAGACAGGCGATCCTGGGTCGTGGGAAACACTGTGGTGGAAATCAAAGGTAAAGTCAGTGCTTGGCTTCCCCCGATGGTTGGGAGCGAGATTGCGTTCTTCAGGACTGGCGATGGAGTTTCGACGCAAGATGCATCGGAGGCGCTATTAGCTCTCGTGAACTCCCCGTGGATGCCATATTGAGGTCGAACACGACTACCTTTCCCTGGTAGAAGCTCAAAATTTCCTTGCAAGAACGATATGTCACCGAAAGTGTCGCACTCGCCGCCTTTTCCGATGTGGATAGTGTGTCGAAAGTCCCCTAGAGGTGGGCTGATCATATCCGGGGATAAAATGTCCCTCAGACGGCATTTCTTTCCCTTCTTACTGTAGTTGGATTTCAGGTAGATGGGCGTTTTGGCAGGCATCCCTGCTATAGAGTCCAGTGGTTATGCAGAGGAACGAGGAACGCTATGGAAGTTCAGATCTCCTTGGTTGTGCGATAAACTACCTGGAGTCTCGCAAAGGAGAAGTGCAGGGGTTACATTCTCAGAGAGCAGCAGTTTTAAATGCGTCCTCAATCTTCACTGAAGATAATCCAGCTCGAATGTTTGGATTAATGTCCTTTACCTGGATAGATGGAGAAATAATTTAGTTTTCTTTGTACTCAGCATCAAAGACCTTTGTTGTGTTCATAAATCCAACACTAAAATTTGTTTAAATGTAAAAGTAAATGTCACATGTATCAAAGAGAAATCAAAGAAAATATTTATCACTGTCTTAAAACCATCTTTTGGAGATGCTACAGACAGAATGATAGAACGATAGAACGATAGAATGATAGATAGATAGATAGATAGATAGATAGATAGATAGATACATTTAAAAAAACATTTAAAAAATTCACATTAGGGATTTTGAAAAAAAAAACTAACTCAAGTTAATACAATAACAATGTATTTTTTTTAAAACAAGAGTAATGAGAATATCTGTTGTTTTTATTCATTTCAAAATGACTGTATGTTTACATGTTTTAATTAACACCACATGAGTCAAGAAGCTTTAAAGATAAAGGAAGGATTTCTAGAGATAAAGTAGAAATTAACAGAGTTTTAGAGAGGCTTTAGAGAGAGGAGGGCAGGAATAGACAGATAGAAGAAAGAGAGAGAAGGGTAACCACAGATCATAAGAGGGAGAGAGACTTCTTGCCCATTTATGGACATATTTCCTTTTGAGAGGCCTTTAAACACTGACCCTCACTGACAGACTGCAAACAATCACTAAAGCAGCGACTGGGCCACCGCTAGCCAAATATGTACGACTGAAAAAACATCCACATTCCTTCGGCAGCAGAGCCCAACGTCCTCTCGCTCCTTTAAGACCCTTTTTTAAACTGTTTGAGACCTGGGGCCGTTTTCATTTGAAGAGAGGACCTTTCATGAAAATGTCAATATTTGTGTGACACGGAAGACTGGAGTAATGAAAACAGTTATTTTAAATTGTTGTAATTCACAATATTACTGTTTTTAAAAAATGCAGCCTTGGTGACCATAAGAGATTTCTTTAAAAAAAAAAAAAAAAAAAAAAAAATATATATATATATATATATATATTTTTTTTTTGTCTTGGAATATGATGTAAATATGCTAATCAATATGTCAAACGCATACAAATACAAATAGTGTTGGGGAGTAATAAAGTATTTGAAATAGTTACACAACTTATTACATTTTAAATAAGGTAACTTGTAATCTGTAACCTATTACATTTCCAAAGTAACCTTCCCAACACTGAATACAAATATGTTTATATGTCTTTCTACGTCTGATTGGTTGACGAATGTTCTAAGGTATGCAATTACGCATGGCTATAGTTCCAGGCAGGTCTTGACCGCATTACATGTCCATATCACTTTACCAAATGATTTCAGTTATTTCAAAGGTCCTCACAATCAACAACAGCAAAAGAACCAAACTCACAAAGACACTGACCAAGCAAATAAATATAGCAAACAACATGATCAAAATGACAAACTATGTCCATATGTTTTCCACAAAATTACATTATATTATCAATGGAAAGGACACTTTCTTTCTCCCGCTACTACTGTACACCCATACAGCATATACACACACTTGTTGTCAGTGCTGCACTGTGACTTTATCAATAAAATAGTTTTGTAGCTGAAAAGCTACATGACATTTCTCAGTATGGAGGTGGTAACATTGCTTTTCTTGAAGCAGTTAAACTTACAGTTTCGCTATTAATAGAAACCCTGCTGCCAAACACTGTTGAGCGACACACAGACTCAGGTAATGCACATACGCTTCAATCGCGCAGCAACAATTAATCTCTGTCTCCCTAATAACTGCATTATCATTGTCTCAAGCCTCCGTTATTAGCTCTAAAATCATTTTGGAATTAGCAACAGAAGCTTGTGATGAGATGCGTAAGAAATTAGTCCTACACAAGAGCGTTTTAAGGACAAAAACCTGACAAATGTCTTCAAATACTTTTTCTGAACAATGTTAACACAAGTGTGGTAGTATAAGTGGAATAATTGACAACAAACCAGTTAATTATTAGAAAAATAACGCACACCAAGGTGTAACTATACTACAATATGAAACCAAGTAGCATCTGTGTCCAAATATGGTTTGAGGCTATTTAATATTAAAATACCATGGCATTACCATCTGATAACGTGAAGCCAGTACTTAAAATGACAGTATGAACGATGTCACAGCTCACTGATCCACATTGCCTGAAGATCCTGGCTAGAAACAGCCAGGGAAGACACTATTCACAAAACACTAGAAATTCCATTTCCTAGGAATACACGACTCCCCTGTGGTAACGTCTTAACAAATCACACAGCTGATAAACAACAGGAGCACGGTGAAAGTGAGCTGCAGTACAGTCCTTGACAATGATTTAGGCTAGTCTGTTTGAGTCTGGATGAATGGTATTATTCTGGTTGTCTTGCAGTCTTTGTGTTTTCTTATGCGCGTGTCTATTTGCACCAGCTCAGAGGTTGCCTTGTTCATAGGGCTTTAAAAGCATTTTTGGACGCTGATTCGGTGAAACACAAATCGGTGATAGAGAAAAATGTGTGTGTGTGTGTGTGTGTGCGCAGAAGGAATGCTGCAGTGCTTCTGGTGTCAGAGCTGTGATTGTCCACAAATATGCCTTCTCTTTGTTACTTTCTCATATCTTTTTTTTTTTTTTTTTTTTGTAAAACCATATTCAGTAACCAGATCTCTGTACTTTATTCTTCAAATCAAACCAATGTTATTATTGTTAACTAAAAGTGTTAAAAATCATTCATCGGTAATTAAATAAATATTAGTTTATATTTTTATGTTTTCTGTGGTTTTTTAGTTTGTTTTAGTAATTGTGTTGTGTGTTTTGTGTGTGTGGTGTTAGTTTTTTTTTTAAATAAAAAACTTTTATTTAAAAATTTTATTTAATTTTTTTTTTATTTCAGTTTTAGTTGTAGTGATTTTAGTGCATCAAGATAAACTAATTGACTAACTAGCTGACTTTAAATTTAGTATTTTATATTTTATTTCAGATAAAGTTTATTTTATTTCAATTTACAAATAATAATAAAATTATTACATTATTATATTATTATAAATATAGAATATAATAACCCTGATAAAAATAAAGAAATATAATTAATAATAAGAGATAAATTCATAAGAAATAAAACTTAAACTAAATTTAAAATTTAAAATTTAAAAAAAATAAAAGCAAATACAATAAATATTATCATGGTATATAAATAATATTAAATTAACCCTTAATCAAACCCCTTTGACTTTAGTCTTTAATGATTTGTTGCTCTTACATAACCAGCAGCATCTAGAAATTTGCTTGTTTGGTTACACTGATGAAAAAGTTCACATAAATCCTGCTGTCATGGCATGATCAAAGCAAGCAGGTGTGCGAACCCCTGGGCCGGGTGAAATAAATCTCAAAGCGAAGCCCAAATAATACTTAGTGTAGGTTAAAGGGTTAGGGTTTAAGGTTAAAGCTATGGTTAGTCTTCACCTAAACCCCAGCAGGTGTGAGATGTCTTTGAATAAATTGTTCAATGCCATGACATGTTGAACAATAACAAACAATGCCATTCAATGCAACAACCAACCAGTGAGGTTTAGAAGTAGGGCAGCTGTCTCTCACACCCTCTTGATATGGCTTTATCTCAGGGCCATATCCTGCCTTCATTTTAGATCTGGAATGAGTCCAGGGGCAAATGTTGCACTTCCAAGTGCCCTGACGCCCCTGTAGAATGTCGAGATGGATCTGTCTGCCCCCTTTCCCTGGGGGACCGTATCATCACACACCCCTCAGAAGTGCATGTCAGCAGGTTGGCAGCGTGTCTCCCTTCTGGCAGACTGAATAAGCCGAAGCCTGAGTTCCATCCAGCAAAGGGACAAAATGGAAGTGAACTGAGACCAAGTCATAATGAAAAAGTATAAGGTAGATTAAACGGAGGTTCTTCACAAAAATTAAAATTCTGTCACTCACCCTCATGTCTTTCGTCTGCAAGACAGACACAAAGGATATTTTGAAGAATGTTGGGAACCAAACAACACTGGAGTCCATTGACCTCCATTCAATCATTTTTGGGCAGACACTAAGATTAGCAAATAACTGAATAGGTGGGCAAATAATAGAATATTCATTTGGGTGGACTATCCCTTTAAGATTGAGCTAAATGGAATTACTGAGACAGAATGAGACTGAATATGAAAAAAATGACACTTAAAAATAGAAAAAATAGACTCAATGTCATTGAACAAATCAGACTGAGACTGAACTTGGCAGAATAAATGAGATGTATTGAGACAGAATAAGGTATATTAAATGGATAGTCCACCCAAAAATGAATTCTGTCATAATTTACCCTCATATCGTTTCAAACGTGAATGCATTCCTTTCTTATGCAAAACACAAGATATTTTGGGAAGCAAATGACATTGAAGTCCGTTGACTTTCATTTAATGGACATAAAAACCCCACTCAGAACACGTTTCTCAAAATATCTTATGTTCCACGGAAGAAAGTCATTTGTTTGGAACATGAAGGCGAGCAAATGAGAGAATACTCATTTTTGGGTGGAGTATCCCTTTAAATCTGAACTAAACAGACGGAATGAGGAAAAAATGAGACTGAAATTTGCTTAATGTGCGAGAATGACACTAAATAAGAAGAAAATGGACTGAATGGTCATTGAACAAGCCAGATTAGGCTGAAAAAGTTAGAATAAATGAGACTGAATACAATAGAAAGTAAGTCATATGGTTTTGGAATGACATGAAGGTGAGAAAATGATAGAATTTTCATTTTTGGGTGGCTATCTCTTTAAGACTGAACTAGATGGAATAAATGAAACGGAATGAGACTGAATAAGAAAAAAATGAGACAGAATGTCACTGAATGAGACTAAATGACAAGAAAATAGACTGAATGTTATCGAACAAGTCAGACTGAGACTGAACCGGGCAGAATAAATGAGAACGAATATGACCAAATGTGAGATAATACTCAAAGCTCCGGAATGAGACTGAACGAGATGGAATGAGACAAAATGGTTAAATTAAAAGGAAGAACAACGAGGCAAAAAGAGTCCAAATGGGCTGAGAGGTGAGAGCAGGGGCTACAGGCCAAGAGCCTGAAGACGGATACCATTGCATGCTGCTTAGCACTCAGGAAATAACTCACGTGTGAGTATGTGGGTCACATTATTATTAGATCAAGTGTGAGCAGTGATCTAAACAAGTGCAATGATGCCATTCCCACTGTACACAGAAATGTGTTAAGACTCTCTTCAGCCCCGCAACTGCGCCAATTTTGATTCTCCTTATTTTATCGCTCTTATTTTAGCGATAGCCTTTTTTGGCTGAAAACCCGACCACCTGGTCCTGTCTAAGAAGTTGCTGTTGCTGCTGATGCTGTATTTAAAGCACATCTGCATCATTTATATGTTTTTGGCTGTTCTTTTTACAGGTGCAATATCCCAAAGCATGCATAGCTAGATCATCTGGGCCGGTCAAGCTCTCCTCTCTTGGGTGGTTCGGGTTTTTCCTTCTCTCTTGGGTGTTTTAGGCCTAAGCTTTCAATCTTTCAAATTCCTCTGACCACAAACGACCCTGTTGGACAATGTTCTAAATGATTAACGACAAATACCGCAGTTGGCCCAATTTGAGGTTTCCAGTGTGTTACATAAAGCAACCCTTAATTACACTCTACTGCTGCTTTTGGAGGAACCAGGGTGGAGCGAGGTCTCTTTCGCCTCAACTTCATGCTTTTTACACCCTGCTATCCACCTCCAAGGCTTCTGTTCTCAAGCTGCTGTTGTCTTTGGCTTTCTGCATGCAAGAGTCGAGTTGACTTTCCAAGTTCTGTTGGACAGAGGAATGTTTCTGAGGAATTTCAGAAGCTCTTTTCTGGTCAAGCAGTTAGGTATGTGCTTGAAGAACAGAGAGGAACCAGGTGTCGGGTTGCTTTGAGCTTGTTTTGTGGTGTGCGGGAATTTGCTCGACATATTCTGCAGTACAAAATCTCACATGTCGTAATGACAGCCATGTGCATGAGTGGAAAGAGGTTTCACAAGCTTAACCAGCAAATAACAGCCACATGGTTCAAGAATACAGCAATTTTTTGACCTTATGTAATCTTCAATCTTAAAAATGAAGGTTTCAACTGGGGGATTTTGCAGCAATGTCAACAATGCCTTAAAAAATAAAGGTTCTTCATTGGCATTGATGGTTCCATGCAGAACTTTTAACATCCATAGAACGTTTCCATTGGACAAAGAAGCCTATTTAGATGATTAAAGTGTTCTTCACACTAAGAAGTGTTCACTGAAAGGTTCTTTGGAGAACCAAAAATGGTTCTTCAATGGCATCACTGCGAAAAGCCCCTTTTGGAACTTTCGTTTTTAAAAATTTAAAAAGAATCTTTTGTGGAATGGAAAGATTCCGTTGATGCTAAAGGTTCTGAATCTTGGAACTATAGATGACAATAAAGAACCTTTATTTTAAGAGGCTGCACTCAAGAAACATACCCTTAAGAAAATACTCTACACTATATGCATGTCATTTAATACACATCATACACATATACCTGCCAAAAATCATCAGTATCTAGTTTTACCTGCTCCTGTGTCTTTGCAGATGAATGTCCCTTTTTTCTTCACTCTGTGGTTGTTGTTCTGGAGGTGCCTTGACCCAGACTGTTAGTCAGCTTCTGGGTGGTGCAGCGTGTTGCCGTTTTCGTCTTCTCTCACTCTCTCTCTCTCTCTCTCTCTTTCTGGCCTTGAGGGTTTACTTCTCACAGGCAGGACGTCTGCTGGACAGCTGTTTCAGAATTCCTCCTCTGAAGCGTTGCGGCGTGTCTCCGCTTTGCTTTGCTCCTCCTTTCTCTGCCTGCAGCACCTGTCCCTGCCTGTCTGCAGGCGGTGGCGTTGAAATCCAATTCTCTGGTCTTCTGCAATCCCGACCTGCCGGAGCTGCAGCAGTATTTCCTGGAGAGACAGACAGCGCTCGCTCAAGGGAGGAGGAGGGAAATGAATGTGGAGTGTGGAGTCTCTCCTACTTTGCTTCCCAGCTGCTGAACGTCAAAGTCATTCCCTTCCACAACAGAGTGGAAGAAATACAACGTCCCTCTCTCACTCTCTCTCTGTTCGTCTTGTCACTCCCCACCTCCCTTCTTGCACGTTTTTCCTTTCTATCTCAGTTCTCACATTCATTTACCTTCTTTGGATCCCGTTCTGTTCTGTCATTCTGCAATTTATTTCTGCCGACTTCAGCATCTCTACCTCATTTGTTGGCTCAGCGTTTACTAGACACCATTGCAACATCTGAGAGGGGAAATGCAACCTTACTAGAAAAAAAGATAGATGGATAGATGAACATATAGAATGTTCTTGATTATGAGAAAAGCGGTTTCTCTTTGCAGCTGCACTGTAAACCTCTGTGGAGCTTCTCGACACCCTCAACCAAAAATTGGTTTCCATGGCAACATATAGTGCTCTGAAGTGAGCTCACGTTTGACAGGATTAGGAGGGGGTGCGGTGCTCTTGTGTGGGTGTGAGTGTGAGAGAAAGATTGGCACAAGCTCTGTTCCAAATGCTATATATATAGTGAACTCCCTACCTGGACAGAAGAGACATTATATGACATTTATAGCTGTTCCTAAGAATGAGATACCTTATTATGGGCAACTTAGAATGGAATATCGAATGTATGCTCTGAAAACAACAGAGTCCTACAATGAATTGAGATGTGCAGACTGAAAAAAAATATTTCAAGATGGTGGTTAAAGCAGGAGAAATATTGATCATAAATTTGGCTTGTTTAATGCTAAAAAATTAAAACTGTTAAAAATAAGAGTAGCATAATCTAATTAAAAACTGTACATTCATATAAACTAATTTATAGAATAAAATATTTGTGTGTGCTATGGATTTTTATGCTTATTAGATTATCACTGTATCACACTGTTAGCAACATGCTAACAAATGGAAATGAATTAACAGTCGAGTGAGCTTGGTGTGACGAGTGCTATTTTTGTGGTTCATGGAATAGCTGGTTATATAGAGTGTTCCAAATCAGTATCTTATGAGGTTCCAGATCAGTTTAGATGCTGCCTTAGAAGGCAGCTGTCAGCAGTGCAGTTTATTACATTGCAAAACATCCGAGTATTTTGTCTTATTTTCCATTAAAAAAAAAAAAAAAATCATTAAAACAAGTTTTGTCTTATTTTCCATTAAAAAAATCGAAAACTCGTTAAACAAGTTTTTTGTCTTATTTTCATTAAATAAAATCCAAAACTCATTAAAACAAGTTTTTTTGTCTTATTTTCCATTTAAAAAATCTAAAAATCATTAAATCATTTTTTTTCTGTGTATGTATAAACAAGTAACTTAAAGTCATTTAAACTCTCCTTCAGCAAACTGTCACTCATATGAAATCACAGCAATTGGCAAAAGGCAATGATCCAGTCAATTCCTGATAGACAAGTCTCAACTATTTTAAGTAAAGTCAAGTCTGGCTTCACTCAAATATACATGACAATAGAGAAGAAAAGACGATCTGGAATTGTTTCATACGAACTTTAAAAACAAGTGTACAAAAATCAGCCAGTGCAGTTAAGATAAAATAAAATACACTTATATTAAAAATCTTTTATCTGAAAACAAGTCCTAAATTCTTATGCAGTGTTGCTTCTCAAGTAAATCTATTTTATTGTCGTTGGTGTTTTTTTATTCAGTTTTATTAAAAATGTAAAAAAAAAACCCCAAAAAACTATTATTTAAAAAACTCATTAACATGTCTTCTATTATTATTATTATTATTATTATTATTATTATTATTGTTATTATTTTTGTGGTGTAGGTTTTGGAACAGAGTTGTATAGGCACTTATCATATGCATGATGTCAGATTTAAATTTAGGGTAACACTTTAGTATAGTGACCAATTCTCACTATTAACTAGTTGCTAATTAACATGCCTATTATTAACACATTGGCTGTTTATTAGTACTTATAAAGCACATATTCTGCATGACCATATTCTACATCTCTAATCCTACCCAATACCTAAACTTAACAACTACCTTACTAACTATCAGTAAGCAGCAAATTAAGAGTTTACTGAGGCAAAGTCGTAGTTAATAGCAAGAATTGGACATCAAAATAATGTGTGACCAAAATTAACATTTGTCGGATTTAACCAAAGCGACTTGCAGTGCTTTCAAGGTATACATACAGTATGTGTGTTCTCTGTGAACATCTGCTTCTTGATCCAGTGCCATACTCTTCTGTAACACATCTGACCCTTTATTGACCGCCCGCAGAGAGGCCGACCGCGTTTCCCATAGGGCTGGATCTTACCCTTGTGGATGGTCTGTTAAATCTGAACAATCATTCAGTTAAGTGAAACAGCCACTATTTGACAGCAAGCTTTCTGAATGAAGTCTTTTTGTGTTTTGTGGGCATGATGTCACATGTGGAGAGCACATGGTCGCAGGAAGAATACTGAGTATTGTCCTCATGTTTGCCAAGCTGCAATCACCATAAACACTCGTGGACACTAGCATTGAGAGGAACACCTCCAGTTCTTCCCACCAAAAGAAGCTATTTGAGTTCACATGAGCGCAGACTTAGTGTTGGAAATGCTGTGATGTTTATGAAAGAATTACCTGATTTTCCCAGTTTCAAATTAGCTTGTTTTGGACCACAGGACAATCAGAGCCTATATGCAGGTTTGTTTGGTCACTGAAAACCAAGAGAGCTGACTAACTGCTGCCACTGAAGTCACTTCCTCTAATGTCAGAGGCTTTAAGGTGTGACATAGACAGCGATCCTGTGAGAAACTTGAAAAAGAAGGAAAAGCAAGTACTAGAGCCATTTCATATCATGTTGACACTGTCCATTTTTTACTCCAGGTTAGTAATTCACACTACTTACCTTTGATATTATGAAGGTCCATCACAATGAGGTACAAAGTTAATTGGTAGAACCTTAATTTTCAAACACCATCCAATCAGAGAGCATTACTCGCTCAACTTTCCAGAAACAGCATAAGACACCTGGTAATATGGATTTCATAAATATATACACTGTATGTATGTATGTGTGTGTAGACATTTTATTTTTACATTTATTTTAATTCTTTCCCCCACGTTTTGTCCCTTTTTTTTTACAGTAACCTGTTTGCTCTACAGTTTTTTTTACTTTTTGTGGCTTCCATATGATGAATTGCTTATGAAATTTCCTCATTTGTAAGTGACATTAATAAGACATAAAACATGCAAAATGACTGAATGTAAATATATTTTGCTATGCTAACCCTATGGATCCAGACTTCAAAAACCAGGGTTAAAGGTATTAATCAATTTCCAAAGGTGAGCGTCACTTAACCCAGGGTTTAAGCGGCTTTAACCTGGGGTTCTTAAGTTTCACATGTCCTACTTCTGTAGAGGGCAAGTAAAGCAGCAACTTAACTGCAACAATTCAATAGTTCTCCATGTTGGAAAGTTGTTAAATGTATAAATAAATGTGTCAATGTATGTTGCTAGAGAGGCTAAACTTTTCAAATAAACAGTGCAGACATTGTCCTGTGCTTTGATTTGTGTGGTTGTGGTTAAAGCACTGGGCACTGATCTCACTCTTCTTTGTTCCTCTACGAAGCAAAAGCAAATATTTACAAAACTTATTTTCTTTTAATGAATTTTGAATTTCTGCATTTCCAAGCAGTTGCATCACACATGCTCTTTTTATTTTCCTGACCTTTCAAAAATGTCCTGTTGCTTTTGAAAGTGAGTAAAGGGCTGTTTGAGGTTCTGTTTGGATCACGATTTTTCCACCTCCCTCTCTAACGTTAGAAAAACCCCCGCAAGTTTCAGGTGGATGAAGTTTTCTGTGCTCTTGATGTTTGTAGTGATTTAGTTCCAAATTTAATGCCACTAAAAATAGCTTAAACCAGCCAAAGATTTTTTGCTAGTCTTGTGTTTTGCTGGTTTCAGTTGGGCTTTGGGAACTTGTTTGACGCAGGAAGACCAGCTAGACCAGCTGAGATCAGAAACCCATTTTAGGCTGGTTTAAGCTGTTTTTAAGTCAGGTATTATGGTTACATGTGCTGCTAACTTTTGACTCCTCAAACCTGCTCAACACATGAAAATCAGAGTGAAAGTAAATATGAAAGAAATATGAAAGGCACTTTTTTCAGCTTCAACACTGTAAATAGATAAAACAACATAATGAGGACAATAGTAGACTTGCACAATGTTGAAACTATTATTCCTATTCATTCAGTTCATGTACAAAATGTTCTCAGCCTCCCACTTTCACTGTTTACACATGAATCCCTTAAGGCAGATCACCTCCAAACACAAAGAGGTTGTGCTTTCCTTAAAGGGATAATTCACCAAAAAATGAAAATGTCATCATTTACTCACTCTCACGTTCCAAACCCGTATGAGTTTCTTTCTCCTATTAAACACAAAAGAAGATATTTTGATGTATGTTTGATAACCAAACAGTTGCTGGTAGCCAATGACTTTCATAGTATCTTTTTCCTTACTATGGAAGTCAATGGCTACCAGCAACTTTTTGGTTACGAACATTTTTTGTTTTGTTTTGTTTGTCTGTTCAACAGAAGAAAGAAATTCATACAGGTCTGGAACAACACAAGGGTGACGAAATTTCATTTTTATGTTTATTTTTGGGTGAACTATGCCTTTAATTCGATTATTATGAAATTTACTAGCAATTTCTGAGTGAAAACTGTTTCGCTTTCAAATAATGGAGGCTAATGAAGGGAGTAAGTACTCTATTCCCAAAAGAATTCCAGTAACCATTTCCGGAAGCTTGTCGTCTTGTAATCAGTGTGTGGTATGGTGAAAAGAACTGGCCAGAAAGAACAACCCCAGAACGCATCTATTTTTTCCCTGAGAATAGGCGGCACACGCAGAGTTTATTACAGGGCGTGTGCGGTCACAAAGTGGGAGTCGTACTGATTAAAGGGTCTGACTGCTGTCAGTTCCCAGAGTGCACTTCTGCAAGAGGAGGACACAACATTGTATTTTAGAATAAGGAGTTGGAATATATGTTAAACATAAATAAATACAGATGTGGAAAGTGTCTACATAGGTCATATTCTTGGCTAGATGAATAATAAATACAGTAGGCTTATTGTATAGCTGAGGTTTCTAAAGTATGTAGGAGCATTTTTTGTCTAAACCTTAGTGGCCACACGTCTTTCAGAATGGATTTATTTTTGCTCTGTATCTTTGTGTTCTGGGGTCATTGCTGTAATGCAGTGCCTTTTGAACTCTTTAACTTTTCAAAAAAGTTTGTGTTGTAATTTAAGTATTTACTGTATATATAAGAATAAACCAGTCTTTCAGATATATGCTCTTTTAATTGCTCAGACATGTTACACGTATTCATTATATAACTTCATTATTAACAAAAATGATACACAAATAAAAAAATTAAATTAAGTCCTAAACTAACTGGATGAAACTGAAGAGCTGATGTTAGTAAGTTCATTGGATATGGATTTTATTTACCATTTTTTTTTAAATAATTGCATGCACATTTCTGTAACTTTATGAAACAGGATGGCTAATTTAAAGTGACAAAAGCCAACTAGTACCACAAAACACTACAGAATTTATCAAATCCATTGATAATACTTACCGATACTTGTGCTGTTGTTTTCCCTCCAAAATGATGTCACTTCCTGTAGGATGATGTCATTAAGGTTTTTAAGGCATATTTTTAAAAAATGACAAAATGGAAGGTGATATTAAATACACAGATAAAATAGAATTGAAACAATGTTAAAAAAACTTAAATAATTGTTTTTTTCTTCTAAAAAATTTTTCATGTTATAAAATTTGGGATATGACAACAATGTCAACATCAACGCAAACCCAATATAGTTAAATTATTTAAAATGTACATTTACTTTCATTTAATTGTGACATTATGATAAAAAAAAGAACTATTAAAAAAAAGCTTTTATAATTTCCATCCTCCAAACAGTGAATCTATTTCATCCAGTGTATTAAGACATGTATGATGAGAACATGAAGATGCATAAGATGCATAATGCATAGGAATGACCTGTAGATTATGTGCCCTGCTGGTCCTGGAAACAGTCTGGTTTTCATTAGATCAGATCTGGGTTCAGGTTATGGTCAGAGGCCTTGGAATTGCAGCTATGTTTATGTAAAAGATTTCATAACGCCTTCCTTCCAAATATTGTTTATTTTAAATGATTTCATGTGAATTTCTACCTGCATTCCACCCATGTGCTGATTTCAGATATGAGGCTAATTTTGGGATGCTCTTCTTGTCTTTGTATGCTAAGAGGGATAATTAGTTCCCATAATTATTTATCAGTCCTTATCTGTGAATTCCAAGCATTTTTTTTTCCTATAGTCCCATAGGGAAATAGCACTCCCTTCAGAAGATTCGGAAAGTCACTCTTTATCAGTATAGTCAGTAAATAACATTCCAGAGAGGAGCAGATGGCCATCAGAAAACTTCCATCCCACTGGTTTCAAACTTACATTAAAACTCTTTGGATTTCCAAAGTGATTATTCAAATCCATGCCAGTACTCCTTACAACCAAACATGTTTCCCACACCTAAAAAGAAAGAAAATCAAATGAAATAAAATATTAGATCTGTATTTTATTTTCATAAAGACAATATAAATTGTCATTACCCATGCAAAACACAATGTGAGATATACAGTAAATTGAAGTACCATCAGTTTGAGGCAGGCCTAGATGCATGTCAGTGTTTAAGGGATAGTTCACCCCAAAAAAATAAAATTAATCATTTACTCACCCTCATGTTGTTGCAAACCTGTATGGAAAAGAAGATCATTTGAAGAATGTTTGTAACTAAACAGTTTCTGGTAGCCATTGACTTCTATAGTATTTTTTTTTTTCATAAGGCTACCAGCAATTGTTTGGTTACCAACATTCTTCTTTTCTTCAACAGAAAGAAACGCATACAGGTTTGGAACAACATGAGGGTGAGTAAATGATGACAGAATTTTCATTTTTGGGTTTGTTTCTTCATCACAACAGATTTAGAGAAATTATATGACATCATACTCATATTACTCATACTGTAGCTGAAAACAGCGGTTTGAAGTTAAAAAAAACATTTTAATGATGGATTTGTTTCTTACAAACATAGCTTTTGGCTTCACAAGACATTAACTGATGGACTGGAGTCATGTGGATTACTTGTGGATTATTGTGATGTTTTCATCAGCTGTTTGGACTCTCATTCTGATAGCACTCATTCACACATCCATTGGATGAGCAAGTGATATAATGCTAAATTTATCTAAATCTTTTCCAATGAAGAAACAAACTCATCTACATCTTGAATGGCCTGAGGGTGAGTCAATTTTCAGCAAATTTTCATTTTTGTTTGAACTATTCCTTTAACAGATACAACTTCTGATTTGAATAAAGCATTCGTAAATGTTGAAATGAACAAACAAATAAATGCTTTAAAAGTATTTTTCATAGTTCATGTTAACTAAAGAAAGGTTAACAAATGGAACCTTACTGTAATTTTTACAGAGATGCTTTCATTTAAATAAGCTAGCACCATTAAAAAGGAAAGGAACATGTGCAATCTACAGTCTTATGATATAAATCCCTTCAGCCATAAAATCAGTGTTTCTGTCTGATCTCTACACTTAACTCTACACTTAACTTGTAAAATGTGTGTGTGTGCATGCCTGAGGGGTCGAGGGCAGGCTACATGCCACAGATATTTGAACATTCACTGTATCAGTGGTCACTGAGCATTTGTCAGGAGCACACGCAGAGCCACAGAGCGCGTGCAAGACAGCTGCTCCGGAGTGTGTGCGGTTGAACTGAACATGTGACCGCATACAACCACTGGATACTGAAACATCTTTTGTATCAATAGTGTAAGAACATCTGACCATCTGTACAAAGGAGTCACATGGTCAGTGTCATAAAAATGCTTATTTGATCAGTGACCTTTAGTGAGATATCTTAAATATTTAGTCTTCATTGTACGTCATAGCATTCATGCAAGTGCTGAGAACTTCCGATGGCTGAATTCTGCAGGATATTGTGAGGTAGTTTAAAGTACTTCCAGTTTCAGTTTGACAAACCGATTTGTGACATTGTTCTCTAAATTAAAAATGATGGGAGAGTTTCTATAAAATAATAAATAGCACATAGTTTGGCATATTGCCCCAACATAGTGTGGAAAGTAAATAAATATGCCTGTGGAGGATGTCATTAACATTCCTTCAGTGTTTGTAAAAGAGGGAGACATTAGATTATTATACAGCTGTCACCTCACACATTAACCAATAGACTAGTCATAAAAGGAGATTTGAGCATTTCATAATAAGTATTTCATCCTATTTCCCAGTAAAAATGTCTAAACATCCTTAAAATGAGGAATCTCCTTAAAAGCAATAAAGTTTTCAGAGAATGTATCTTGAATCATTGTTTATTTAATAATTAACAGCTGTTGAATTTTCTTATTACATCAGACTTTTTTCCCCATGCAAACCTTTCTCATTTTTGTTAGATTTATGTTTAAAAAATCAGTTTGGCAGTGAAGTAAATACAATAACTTGAATTCAGTAATTGCTTAATTCATTTAATTATGCAGCTGTTTTCTGCATTTGCTAAGTTGCACTTGATGGTTTGTTTTTCTTAGAAACTATGTTCGCATGGTAGGTGTTTATCTGTTGGACGATGTGAAATGAACCAAAGAAGATCCAAAGGGGTCCAGATGTTTATGGTCTAACATGAATTGCATTCCTGTAATCTGACATGCTGTTTATCTCTGTCCACAGCAGCCACTATGAGCAGATCTTTCTCACAGCACCCTGCTGGTGAATTTTACTTTCCAGATGTACTCCATTCTCGTATATCTGACCACCACTTACATGCAAAAGTCCTTGATTCAGTATATACATACAAATGAGCACAGAAATTCACATTTTAACTTTATTTTTCTAAAAAATTGTGTATGGATAATCAAGTAAACCTGTAAGTTGCTTATAGGTTTCGGTCCAAGATGAAAACACATCTGTCATCAGTTACTTACTCCCATGTGATATTACCATGCAACTTTGAAGGGTGGACTCCAGCCTTTGGTTGAGAACCACCAAACTAGAATGATGAAAACATGTCTTGTTAGTTTTGATGGACTGCTGTTTATGATTGGACAGGCAGATGCTTGTGAAGTACTGTCGGAAAATTTGTACAGTGTTATCTTGCGATCTACCCACAAAAGCTCCAGAGGGTCAGTCTGAGTTTCCTGTGGCTCACCCAAATCATTTTTGCTTTGTTTTGCATTTGTTACATCATGAGGAAGCTGCATTCTGGATGGCATCGAGTCTCGTCTGCAGCTGTTCGGCGTGTGTGAAGCACATTCCGACTGATCCGTCATTCAGTGTTCATGTACAAGAAAACAGATGCTTTACTATGTGCAAAATCTTTCAGAGCAGGGCAGCCTCAGAAGAGAAAAGTCCCTGTAGCAACTTATATCCACACGCTGCAAAACACAAATCCACAAGTCCTGGATATAATCATGTGATGATTATATGAAAGCTGTAAAACATTGAAGTGGCTTTAAAAAATTAAATATACTAGTTTAATTACATTATATTTTATACACTATACACATTCAAAAGTTTGAGGTCAGTAAGATTTTAGTTATTTATTGATTTAATTTTATTTATTTATTTGAAAGAAATTATTGCTTTTACTTAGCAAAGGTGCGTTAAAGTGATCAAAACTGACAGTAAAGACATTTATAATGTTACAGAAGATTTCTATTTCAAATAAGTGCTGTTCTTTGAACTTTCGTATTTATCATGTAATCCTTAACAAATGTTATCCACATAAATATTAACCAGCATAACTGTTTTCAGTATTTATAATAATAATATTAAATATTTCTTTAGCAGGAAATTAGCATATTAGAATGATTTCTGAAGGATCGTGTGACAGAAGACTGGAGTAAAATACTAAAAATTCAGCTTTGCATCACAATAATAAATTACAGTTTAAAATATAGAAAACAGTTGTTTAAAACTGCAATAATATTTCATAAGAGTATTTACTGTAATTTTGATCAAATAAATGCAGCCTTTTTTCAAGAATATTAAAATATATATTATAGTGTCTTAATGGCTGCCATGTGGAAATAACATGACTGGCTGAATACTACTTGGATTTATTTATTTTATTACATTTTTATCTTTATTTTATCTTGATAACCCCTTGGTTATTGGACGCTTTTACTCACAGAATAAAGTCATTATAGCTGACTGTGAATATTTCATGCTGCCATGTTTAAACAGATACAACCAGTACAACATAAAAAAAAAAATGATTGAATGCACCTGTATGTTTCACTTTGTTTCTCACACAAAGCTGTCATGTGACTACAGAAGGATTGAAATATAGTGCACAAATAGAATCTAATACATTTATGTTGCTTTCGTCATATTTGGAGCCTGGCATAATATTTGGTGTCCACTTACATTGCATGGAAAAGAACAGCTCAGATATACTAAAAAAAAACTCCATATGAAATTCATACGGGTGAAGGTGAGTAAATGACTTTGTATTCTGTGTCTCATTGTTCTTGCTGTTACTTCTCTCTGTGTTTTGTGTGTGAGGCTGGAGAGGAGCAGAGCGAGGGAGAGACATAAATATCTGAGGGTGTGTAGGCCAAGGTCTAACCACTGGCATGCAGCAGGAAACAGGCCTCTCTCTCCAGCAGGAGGATATGAAAGATAAGAAAGAGAGATGCTTGTGATTACTCAAATGATTCACAGAAGACACTCACATCTTTTCTGACGTCAAAAACCTTCCAGTCACGTACAGTTACACAACAGTAAAATTACATTTACAGTTATGTTGTAACTGCAACAGCAACCTTGCTTTGTTTTACACTATAAAACGTATGTGTGTGTGTGTGTGTGTGTACATGTATGTATATGCTTTGAATTTATACTATATATACTTCTACTTCAATAGAATTATATATATATATATATATATATATATATATATATATATATATATATATATATATATATATATTCCATCAAGATATTTTGTAAATTTCCTACTGTAAATATATCAAAACTTAATGTTTGATTGGTAATATGCATTGCTAAGAACTTAATTTGGACAACTTTAAAGGCGATTTTCTCAGTATTTTGCTTTTTTTGCATCCTCAGACTCCAGATTTTCAAATAGCTGTATCTCGACCAAATATTGTCCTATCCTAACAAACCATACATCAATGGAAAACTTATTTATTCAGATTTCAGGTGATGTATAAATCTCAATTTCAAAAAATTGACCCTTATGACTGGTTTTGTGGGTCACACACACACACACACACACACACACACACACACACACACAGACAGACAGACAGACAGACACACACACACACACACACACACACACACACACACACACACACACACACACACACACACACACACACACACACACACACACACACACACACACACACACAGACAGACAGACAGACAGACAGACACACACACACACACACACACACAGACAGACAGACACAGAGACAGACAGACAGACAGACACACACACACACACACACAGACAGTGTTGGGGTAATGCATTAATGCAAGTTATGTAATCTTACATACTTTTTTCAAGTAACTAGTAAACTAACACATTACCTCTAAATTTACAATGAATTATCTGAGTTACTTTTTCAATTAAGAAATGCAAGTTACTTTGGTTTCTCATTCATTGACTGACAGCACTCCTGTCCCCATGTTGAGAGAACATATATATCACACTTTTGGTGTGAAAGGGCCTTTACAGTTGCCAAAAATATAGCATTGTTTTTTAAAAAAAATAAAAAAAAATAAAAAAAATAAGCAAGCCTGGCCCAGGTGACAAAAAGTAACGCAAAAGTAACGTAATGCATTACTTTACTTTTTTATGGAGTAATGCTATATTGTAATGCATTACTTTTAAAAGTAACTAAGTATTTTTCTGACACAAAAACAATATCTTGCTGCGCTATGTAGCAACATTAAACAGATACATTTATACAAAATAGAATTAACACTGTTAGAAAAAATAACACAAAAAGATGAACCACTTCATTTACAGTATCTGTTCAAACAAACCATTTCACTAATATGAATCAAACTTTCCAACATAACGGCAAAAACAAAGAAAGCACAGTTTAGTGGAACAAATTCAATTCAAACAATATGACAAACTGTAGTATTTATTCACACTCCACAACTACTTGTTGGAAAAGGCAGCTTGTTAACTGACTGGAAAAGCTACTTTATGTAATTTAGTAATGTCACTGTTGACGTTAAATCAAAAATAAATGCTTAGAACTGTTTAGTCTTTACTAAAACTTCAAAGTGCTGTTTTGCTTTTTGGTAAACATGATTTTACTCTTTACGAGTCATTTTAGGTGAAAACCCCACCAATCTACTGTTGGACCAAAAGCTGGGCCCTTCTTGACAGTATGAGTTTTGTTTGGACTTTTTAAATTCAGATGAGCTTAAAACTAACACAGGGCTGGTCATAACAGCTCCATTAATAGACCCGTCCCTCCTACGACTGTAGACAAACTTAAAAAATAAGAACAAACACTCTTTGCAAATGTCAGCGTCTGTGTGCAACCAGATTCCCACAGGAATAAGTTTGTCATAGTCATTCACACGCAAATACACACTCATGCTGGGTGAATCTCTGTCTTGTTTGCAGGGAGTTGAAGCGTTTAATGCTAAACTGAGCTGACCGCAGAAAGAGCATGCAGTCAGAAAAAAATACACCACAAAACACAGCAGGATCTCTTGGCAGCCGGTTTAGCAGAGATGACAGTTAATGACAGTAATGCAAGCACCCCCTGCTGGGGTATGTCTGCATGTGCATGGACGTGCACGCATTCACTCTAAACTCATCGATTTAAAATGACTACTAGTTTGCAGCAAAACAACACCTACAGACTATATATCTCACAGTGTCAGAGTGAACAGTTTTGAAATTTCTGTTCTTTATATTCTATGATCAAAAATGTCTTTTATTGTCACTGATATTCATCAGAGAGTAAAAATCACTCCATTCAAATTTGCTGGACACTAAGAAAAAAAACAAACATTGTTTTGCACTAGTCAGTTTTGAGATTTTGGGCTGTTTTGCTTCCATAACATGTTTTCTTTCAGACTAGAGGAAAGAATCCAAATCCAAACACACAAAACACACATTTAAGTGATTTTATTACACTTTATGTATTTCAATCTGTACAAAGTCATATCTTTAAAGGCCATTTTCGCAAAATCACTCTGAGCCAGAAATCCCCACTTTTGTAGAAATTACGTACACCAAACTGCACAGTTGTATTCACATTTATATTCGAAAGATTTTTATATCATCTGTCTGTTTTATATACCACTTTATTTATTAAAAATAAATAAATAGATAAAAAATTGACTGGTGATTTTTTTTTTTTTGGGCTGTTGACAGTATTTCCTGAATTATGGAGTGATAGAAAGCAATCCCTTCTGCAAAAATATTTCAATCTAATATGTGAACAGAATAAACCAAGCATTCTAATCCAATTTCTGATTTCTGTTCTGGAAGTTTATGCAAATGAAATGCATAATTTGCATATTTAAACATAACGTTTCAGGAAACTTGTCATACAAAACATTTGTCTTATTATGTACTGTGATGAATCAACTGAGCAAACAGGTGCCGACCACACTGATCAGTTCAATTCTATATTAATGAATCAAGTAGTTATGCAACTGTTACCATTTTTTGACTAATTAGCAGGAAAAACAACTTAATTTAAAGGGAAAACAAGTTTTCATACTTATTGACAGGTATTTGTTCTTGTTTTAAACAAACATAATTTGGTAAAACTTCTTAGGAAAGATCTTCATTTTGCACCTTAAGGATGTTTAGATATTGTATTGAAAAACAAGACAAAATACTGAGGAAGATATTAATTTTTAGCAATACATGCAACATTTAATTCCATGACTGTTTTAAGACTTTCTGCTCTGATTTAAGGCCTTAATTTGTGGAAGGGTGAATTTACTGAAAACTCCATTAAGGCTCCTGACCAATAGAGCAAATGAAACCTTTGATCCTGTTCTGAACACAAAGCTGTTTCACAGTGTGTATCTTCTGCTGCTGGTATGTGAGGCCACTGACATGTAGCACGTACAGTCTCTCCTCCATCATTGCATGGAGAGGAGACAAGGAAGCAATCGACTCATCTCTCTCTTACTCCCGTATGGGCCTGCTGCCGACGGGAATCCTTTTTATATAGTGAGTTATGACATCATGGGGGCACTGGGTTAAAGAACAGGGTCACAGAGAGGACATTAGCATGTTTTTCTCTGAAGACATCGGGAATCTTTAATATCAATGCATCGGTTTGTGCACATGTATGTCTGGCAGTTATTTTATCTCAAAATGTGCAGCTTTGGAATGTGAAAAGTATTCCTGGACCAAAAAATACAAAAAAATTTTTTTTGTTTTTTGTTTCTGAAAAAGATCCTGAGGAAGTTTTGACTAGTGCTGAGATCTAGTTAAAGCCGATGGTTCTGATTAGCATTTGGCCGCCCTTACATGCACGAACAGACCATCAGATATATCAGACAACATGTACCTTTCAAAACCTGTTACACAAACAGGAGGCCCTTCTGCTACTGTAAATTGGATAACTCTACATGCAACTTGTGACAGTAGTTTAATAGCAAGTAAATTAGATGTCCATGTATACACTATGTTTAGAGTTTTTCATACAATTTTTTATGTTTTTGAAAGAAGTTTCTTATGATCATGAAAAAACAGTAAAATCGGTTATACTGTGAAATATTATTACAACTGAAAATAACTATTTTCTATTTTAATATATTTTAAAATGTAATTTATTCCTGTGACGCAAAGCTGAATTTTCAGCATCATTACTCCAGTCTTCAGTGTCATATGATCTTTCAGAAATCATTTTAAAATGCTGATTTAGTGCTCAAGAACCATTACTTTTATATTTCTGTGGAAACTGTGATACAATTTTTTTTTTCAGGATCCTCAAAAGAACGGCATTTATTTGAAACAGAATTTTCTTTTGTAACAATGTTAAAGTCTTTACTGTCACTTTTGATCAATTTAATGCTAAATAAAACTATTTAAGGACAACGGTAGTGTATGTTCTTTTTTGTTTCTTGAGTTAAGAGAATCAGTGCTTAAAATGTTTTCTATAGTTCTATCATCTGACTTAAAGTTAACATTTTACTTCCAGAAAAAAGGAGGTTTTTTTAAAGGGATAGTTCACCAAAAATTTAAATTAATCCTTTACTCCACCTCATGTCATTCCAAGCAGAACTAACTTTCTTCTGTGGAACACAAAAGAAGATATTTTGAAGAATGTTTCAAGATTGCCTTTCATTGCATAGGCATAAAACATTGACTGAACTATCCCTTCAAATCTGTATATTTAATTTTGCATCATAAGAGAAACTCCGTTGACCACCCCCCACTGACCATCGACAGCTCGACTGTGGAGAGAGTCAGCAGCACTAAATTCCTGGGGGTGCACATCACAGAGGACCTCACCTGGACCACCAACACCATGTCACTCTCCAAGAAGGCACAACAGCGCCTACACTTTCTCCGCCGGCTGAAAAGAGCAAGTCTCCCAGCACCCATCCTCACCACTTTCTACAGGGGAACCATTGAGAGTGTGCTGACCAGCTGCATCACTGTCTGGTTCGGGAACTGTAGTGCAGCAGACCGCAAGACCCTACAGCGGACAGTGAACACAGCTGCAAAGATCATCGGTGCCCCTCTCCCCTCCATCCTGGACATTTTCCTTTCACGATGCTCCAGCAAGGCCAACAGTATCGTGAAGGACCCCACCCATCCCTCCCACAGTCTCTTCCAGCTCCTACCATCAGGAAGACGTTACCGGAGCATCAGAGCCCGCTCCGCCAGATTTCTCAACAGGCTGTGAGAGCCCTGAACTCAAATCACCCCACCCCCTTCTGACACCCCATACAAACCCCCTACCTCCTGAAACATGGACCATCCCCCCCCTTAACCTTACCACATCACAGGGAAAAAAAAAGAAAAAAAAAGGAAGAAAAAGAAAGAAACTGTCTGAAACTTTTTTTTTTTTGTGCAATTCGAAGTGTTACACACAGGTGAGTGGGCCTGTACAAACCACCTGTAGTAACACACTCCTCTATGCGCACTAGACACTTTTCACACACTACTGTGTATACATAATCCCACAAAAGACTCAGTAATATATATATGTTTACATGCTCATGCACTACAAATCATCTTACACTGTTCCCCAGCCAGCTGCTTGACTCACAATGTTTCTCTTTGCACATGTACAGTACTTATGTGAAGCATTTGTACAGTTTGTATAGTTTGTATTTTTTAGTTTATGTATAGGTAACCATTTATATATAGTATATAGTCAAAATCTGTCGGTAGGTTAGTTGTGTATAAGTTTATAGTGTTTTACTTCATTGTTGTATGTCTGTATTTATGTAGCACCGTGGTCCTGTGAGGCACGACATTTCGTTCCACTGTATGTCCCCACATGCAGCGGAATGACAATAAAGCTCAACTTGACTTGACTTGATAACTTGATTTTAATGGTCAAAAGTACAGTTCTGACATCTCTGAGATGAGCAAATGCTATACTACAAACCCGATCTCCTTAAATTAGTAAATGTCTTCACAATTTTTAGAAAAACTGTAAAATATTATGTAAAAAAATATCTGAGCAATAAGAATTAAAAAGGGGAACCTCAAAGCCAAGATAGATTCTTTTTGAAGTCAACAGTAAGTCGAGTCAAGGTCGACTAGTCGCTGATAACGTTATTAATAAAACACAAAAATGGGAATGCTTTGCAACATGCCACAATTTGCAATTTATTTGAAAAAGTGTTTTTTTTTTCTTCAGGGTTTTAATTTTACATGTAGCATAAACAACAGCACGATTCACATATTGTCGATCACGCACATGCAGTGCTTCTGTGAATGAAGAAAAACAGAATAAAAAACAGGCTCACATGTACACATAATATTATAGCATTTCTAACTACACATCACAGCCTGTTCATCATCAATTTAAAATGCAGTCAAATAAACAAGTATACATCAAAAAAGGTACACTGCTCAGTTTAAATGTAACAAATGTAAACATTTGTATTTGTGCTGAATGAGAGACATATATTTCAGTTTCACTTTTGCTTTAATTCATTTTGGCTCAACATTTATTTTGTTGTTTATAATGAATGCCATTATAATTTGTGTTTTATAATTTTCTGCTATAATTTTACAGCAACTTATATTTTCAAATTTTTATCTTGTGTTGTTCTGAATACCAGCTAAATGTAATGGATCAGCGACTAGTTGACGTCGAGCTTAAAACCTCACAGCAGAGCATTAAAGTCAACTCGTCAACTAATCCGTGCAACCTCTACCCAAAAATGAAAATTCTGTCATCATTTACTCACCATCAGGTTGTTCCAAACCTGTATGAGTTTCTGTCTTCTGTTGAACACAAAACAAGATATTTTGAAGAATGTTGGTAACCAAACAGTTGACAGTAGCCATTGACTTCCATAGTATTTTTTTTTTCCATACTATGGAAGTCAATGGCTACCGTCAACCGCCAAACAAATTTTCATGTTTGGATGAACAAATTTTTAAATATGCCTGAGTAATATAGTTAACTTTAATGAGCTGAGACTTCAGGCAAAACTTGCACTGATGTCAATATGCAAACAACTGACATCAGTAAAATATTATGATAATGTAACTCCTAATAATGACAAAATCTATACATGGATTTGCATAAGCTGACCTTTATGCTGTGGTTGTATATCTACCATCTTTCAAAACCACCACGAGAGGTTCCAGTTATATAAAATATCCTGAATAGCTTTATGTAAGAGAGTCTATCTTTATCTATCTATCAGTCTTCCATTCATGCCGCAGGCGTCTGATGCTCAGATAGCTGTTGATCTTTATATAGAACGTGAGTAGAGTTTCAGCATGTGTGTCTTTGAATAACATGCCGTGACATCGAGGATGGCGATTAATCTGGCGGTTTTGGTCTGATTAGAATGAGGTCTTGGTTGGATGACAGCTATCATTCAATCTCATGTGAAGCAGCACCTTCCTCTGCTTTGGGTTGGTACGTTTTTTTTATCGGCTGAGCCAATACAGGTTGGTTTGGAACAATGCAGTGTTTTCGTGAAAAGAGGCACGTCTGTGAAACTGCACGTAGCAATCGAAGCCATGCATGCAAGCTCCGCCTCGCACGCCTTCATGTGGGCTTCGCCATCACTATACTATGTTTAAATGGGGCGGTACAGGTTGGGTTCATGGGTGACTGCACATTTTTCCACAAATAGCCCATGTTGCATAAAGAAATAATATCTGAAATAGGACTGGGTGTTGCATCCTACATTGCTTTCCATTGCATACAAGAGCTGTTTGAAAGTTCACACAAATTTTAAATTCTGTCATTATTTACTTACCCTTATGTCATATTAAACCCATAAGCTTTATTTTTTCTTCGAAACACAAAAGGAAGAATTTTAACGCAGCTTTTTCCAGTTTGCAGTGACCACAAGTTATATTTTGCTATATTGTGTATTTTATGTTGATAAAAATATAAATAAAAAAAGATACAATACAAAAATAAATAAATAATAATAATAAAAGGGAAAATCTTTTTTTCTTTTCTTCAAAATAAAAGTTACAAAAAAAGTGATATATAGCAATATATAAAAAAAGTTATTTATTGAAGTTCTTTCTCCTTCACCATATATTCAATACAAATATGTCAATGTGCAATTTTATTACACAGTTTTAAATTCTGAAAAAAAGTCTGCTGATTTGCAAAACAGGCATAGCATTTCCTAATTTGTTGATGCTGTGCCGTGTGTTTGCATTTTCTCCTGTCACTGCCATAATTATTAATTCAGGATTTTTAAGCATTAAATAATGTAAAACATTTCAAAACTGGCTGAAAATGAACAAATACTTGTATCCTGTCTCAGAGAGAGATAGAAAACATATCTTTATGGCATTTTTTCTAATGATTTAGTGATAATACAAGACGTCATCACCTTACAAATGGTTGTGGAAAGCAAAATTGCTACAAAATGCACATGATATTTTGTGAGAAAATGTGACGTGCTACACCAAAACAGCCATTTTTGTAACCAGCACCCTAAAGTAAGATAAAAACTAGTATTGGATTTCATTCAGCGATTATGATGCAGGGACAGGGTGGTGTTATGAGTAAAAAGTTTATGGGTGAACTCCTTAAAATGATACTCTTGCTTGTCTGAAAAATATTCACAGAGCATTCCTGATTAGGAAAAGAAATCTTTCTGAGAACTGGTTGATTAAAATCAATCATGTTTAGAAATGGATTTTAATTATGCTTTTAAAAAGGGTGTAGTTGAAGGTGCTCTTTGATCATGAAGCACAAGATTGTGGCAATGATACAGAGATGTTGCAAAATACATAATAGTTTTACCCTAAAATAGGCAGTAAAGCTAAATCTTAAAAGCAAAAGCAAAATACTTTATATATAGTTTACGTAAAATCTATTTAAATGTGAAATTGGCATTGGCAAAATTTGTAATTATCTTTGAATAAAATTTTGCGTAACTGTTACTGTACATGGGTCTTCTCATACTGAAGCAAGTCTGATCAAGCAGAGGATTTTCAATACAGATCATGGAAAGAACCTTTACTGTACATAAAAGAGCTTTTATATGTGCAACGATTCGTTTCATATTCAACCGGTCTGGGAGGCCAGCTGTCAAGGTAGGTGACACAAAAATAGTCCATTTTAGATAGACAAGTACAGTAAGTGCAAAGTTGATTCAGGTCCATTAAAAGCAAAGCTGCAAAGCAAGCTCTGTAATGCTTTGCAATCTTGCTGTCATCTATGCTTCTAAGGATGTGGGACGCACAGCAGTGTTGCAGAGAGACAACTTACCTGGTATCCATGTTGCATTGAAAAAAAAAAAGCTGACCTCATCCCCACAATCCTCTTTGGCTTCAGCATCTGCTTAAAACATTATAAATGTTGCAAAGTTACAAGGTGACATTGTCTGTAGTTTCATTTTCACAAAGGTAAATGAGGTTTTACATTTCTCTGCATGCCATGGTTTCATATGCATTTTCTTTCTCTAATCTGTCTGCAAAACATATTTTTGTCTTTCTAAAAACTTGTTTGGCAATGTCTGTAGGATAGGATGCATTGCAAAAAATGATAGCAATATAATATTCTCTAGAAAAAGGTATAGATTGAAATATTGGATTTCAAATGAATGCTAATCAGTTTATTTATAATATAATTTTAAAATATTTTATTTTTCCCAGTCCAACTAAAGACAGCCACCTTAAAGGAAGATAGTATTTATAAATGGCCTCCAACCTAGTTTTTATATACACTTTTATATACACACTGAAAAAAAAAATCTGTTGGAATAACAAAAAAAGTGTGCAAAACACTTTTGTTTTAATGCATTTTATTCAGTTTTTTACGTTTAGTGTGTTGAATAACCATGTGTTAAACCAACATATTTATTAACTGTTAATTGTAAAGTTTATCTTTCATGTATGAATATTTAATTATCTGCTAAACAAATATATATGAAGTGGTGTTTAGAGTGCACTTTATTAAAGGAATAGTTCACCCAAAAATGAAAAATTGCTAAAAATCTACTCACCCTCAGGCCATCCAAGATATAGATGAATTTGTTTCTTCATGGGAACAGATTTGGAGAAATGTAGCATTACGTACTGTAACTTGCTCAACAATGGATCCTCTGCAGTGAATGGGTGCCGTCAGAATTAGAGTCCAAACAGCTGATAAAAACATCACAATAATCCACAAGTAATCCCCGCCAGTCCATCAATTAACTTCTTGTGAAATGTAAAGCTGTGATGCAATGCTAAATTTCTCCAAATCTGTTGCAATGACGAAACAATCTCATCTACATCTTGGATGACCTGAGGGTGAGTACATTTTCAGCAAATTTTCATTTTTAGGTGAACTGTTCCTTCAATCTCAGTAATTCAAAAGAGTTAACAATGTGGCAACTCAATGCATAAAATCATGCAAACATGATCAAGATGTTCAGGTGTTGCTCAAATCAAACAGCAGAATGTGAAAGGAATGGTCTTAAACTAAGGAATGTTTGTTGGTGCCAGATGGGGTCCTGGGATTTTCATGCATAACAGTGTCTAGAGTTAACAGAGAAAAAAAAATTGGCAGCAGTTTTGTGGGCATAAAGGTCAGTGGAGAATGACCAGAATCTCACAGCAACTTAAAATGCACAACATTACAACAAAGCATTGATGGAAGTGGATTGCTACAGCAGCAAAGAACTAAGTGGCTATAGTGGAAATGTGCATAATAAAACTAGAAAGTTCAAAAGCGTGAAAATATTGCATGGTATGGCCAAGGCCCAAGGGGTCAAAGTTTTAACAGTTAGCATGACCCATGAGACGCCTGCTGGAAGATGCTGTAACTACACCATCTGGAGGCAAAAGCATCTTTCCCCATTTATGTAGCCTATATCAGTAAACCTTATTTATATAGGACCATTTTTCAAAACACAAGGTTGCTTTACAACAAGAATTTAAAGGGATAGTCCACACAAAAAAATAAACAATTTGTCACTACTTATTTACCCTAACAACTTGTTCCAAACCTGCATGACTTTCTTCCTTGGGTGGAAGTTTTATGTTTTGAAGAATGTTGGTAACCAAACAATTCCGGTTTTCATGACTTACATTATATGGACAAAAAATACTATGAAAGTCAATGGGAACCAAAACTATGTGGTTCTTCAAAATATTCTTCAAAACATTTTCTTTGGTGTTCCGCAGAAAATAATAAATGTGTACAAGTAAATGATGACAGAGCTTTCAGTTTTGGGTGGACTATTCCTTTAACATTAATTAAAACATAGCCAAGAACATGAATACATGGACAAATTCTATTCAAAATGATTAATCATCTCAAGAATGTTAATACGATAAGGCTAATAGACACACAGTGAATTGTATACTTTATCTGAGTGCTGTCTCAAAGCCAATCAGAGCAGCTGAAACAGAAATCATAGTTCAAGGTTGATTAGATATTTGTGTTTATATAGACTAGTGAGAAACACACCAAAGCACTGAGCTTCACAGCAGTGAAGGCCAGAGATCTGCTCCATTACAGTAAGTTTTCCAGACTTTAACCAACCACCAACATTTCTTTGATGGTTAGACAGGGTTTTTGATCTTTTTTTTTTTTGTTGGTATATTGCATACATGATGTTCAAGAGATTATTTATGCAACTGTACAGTAAATTACAGATTATTTAAATGCATGACACATAGAGCTAGTTTTTGAGGTTAATTTAGTTGCACTTTTTCTGCAAGTCTGTTCTGGAGTATGTTTTTGTCATTGTAAAGTGGTGTATATTAACAGTGCACATGCAGAGTGCAAGTGCGACTCTGTTAATGAGTGATTTCAATGAACTTTGAATCTGCCTCATCAGTTTTTAGCAGGTCATTAATGTTGTCCAGCTTTAATCTGCAATCTTACATATGCACCATGATAAAGTATGCTTCTTAATGATGGTGCCTCTTTATAGAGACAATATTCAAAGTACAAAGTATACAGTAGCTGCTTTCTAAAGGAAAAACTATGAGAACAAAAACGACCACAGTACCATGTTTCAGGATTCCCATGTAAAAGCTGAATATTGCATCAAAAATGATTTTTTAGAGTGTAATTTCATATTATATTATATTATATTATATTATATTATTTAAAAGACAATTTGCTACCATGGTACCGTCACAGTACTTTTCCTCATAGAAATAGATGTAGGCTAGGAGTCTTTTTTCCTAAATTCGTCGACTACTTTTGTTAGATAATCATTAAATAGTAATCTCTTAACTACTTCTCACTATTAAACATCTTTCGTTGTTTTTGCAAAAGGTTTTTTGAACGTAAGCTTTAACAGAAGCTGTACTGTATATGGTTACGTTATCAGGACGGAACCTTCAGTATCAAGCACTGGAGCGATACGGACTGTTTTTGCAGACGCACCGCTGCGCTCAGGAGAGTTTGAACAGGTAAAAGCTGCTCTTTTATAAGAATGTCACTGATTTATGCGGTTGTTTTATGTTTTTGCTGATGGGGGCTGCTCTGATGCTGTTAGAAGGTTATTTTTTATTCCCCGCTACATGTACGTATATATGCAGAAGCGCACAGTACTGTTAAAGACCTTGACAGCTGACTAATACCCATTGCTACGGTTTAAAATGTTTTCTGAACTTTGAAACTTATCTGTAAGGTTAGAATAATTATGTACTTTCATTATTATTGCTGCTTTTCTTGCTGGTCGTGTGAAAATAAAGTGCCACTTGCCTGGGGGAAATTTCCAATTGATATTGATATTGATATTCATATTCATTCATATTCAAAAATAAGGCCATAATTTAGTTATACAGTAGCTTGCAGACCTTATGGCTGTGTTGTAATCTACGGAAGTATTTCTGTGAAAGGGTACACTAGATGCTATGGTCAAGCTCAGAAACCTTATGTTGTTCAGTGTACCTTGAAAAACAGGATCGACATAAAATGAAACATTCCTGAGCTTCAGACTGAAAGGGTGTAAACTTGACATTTTTAAACACTTTCTGATATTTTGATCTTAGATTTTTTTGCAATTGTATCAAGCAGGATGGAATGTTTTAGAGTAAAATAAACCAACTAATACCACAAAACATCACAGAATACATCCATTGCTACTCACTGGTGTTTCTGCTGTTGTTTTGCCTCCAGAATGATGTCACTTCCTGTGTAGATGATGTCATTAAGACACTGATTTTTGTTAGTTAAAAGGAATTTTTCTAACAGGAAAAAACAATAGGATGATCATGAGTTCAAACTGAAAAATATTCACAAGAAAACATTTTGCTTGAAATATTTTGAATTGAAATACAAAAATGGAAATATTTTAGATGAACACTATAGTTTTTTTTTTGTTTGTTTTTCATGTTGGCAGTCAATCCACTCAAACCTATGTATGTGTATATATATATATATATATATATATATATATATATATATATATATATATATACTTTTATAATATGATTGTTTAATTTAAAATAATGTTTATATTAGCTTAATATATATATATATATATATATATATATATATATATATATATATATTAGACTTTTTCTTATGTCTTTGCAGTTTAGGATGGCTCAAGCAGACAGCAGGGCTCTGGCTTTGGGAGTTCTGGCAGGGGCTGCTGGGGTCAGCCTGGTGTTTGTCTGCTACCGCAAAATTGGAGCAGGCAGTGGCAGAGTCCTACACCAGAGCATCAACGCAGATCACACGGCAGGCAGTCTGGGTCTGCAGACGGGCCAGGCGGAGGTGCTGGATCGGCTGGGTGCTCTGATCCATTGTGTGTCTGAGCTTAAAGAGGAGGTAAAAGCTCTGAAGGATGCACTTCCACACCTGCAGGACAACGTCAGAGATCAGCTGAGGGGCCGGAGCGGGGACGATATTGCTGCTCTCAAAGCAAGTCCCCATCATCGAACTCCCACCAGGAGAAAAAGAGCAGGTGTCTCAGCTAGAAGTGAAGGACAAAGCTCAGAAGAAGCAGAGAGTGAAACAGGGTGAGTTTACTGAGATGCCAACCTGGCAGCTGATTCAATGTTTTGCTTTTATTCATAGAAAGGCAGAAGATGCTTTTTCCTGACAGATATTACTTAATTATACGTTTGTTTAGCTAATACACCTTCTGACTGTCAGTTATTTTGCACATTCGTTATATAGAAACAGAAAGAAGTTGAGAGCATAGAAAGTGTATTTAAAAGTATATATTTTTAAAAATCATTTATGCTCACTAAGGCTGTATTTTCTTGATCAAAAATACAGTAAAAACAATAATACTGTGAAATGTTATTACAGTTTAAAAAACTGTTCTATTTGAATATTTTCTTAATGTTATATAAGTAAAATATATTTTACAAAGCTGAATTTTCAGCAGCCTTAACTGCAGTCTTCAGAGTCACATGATCCTTCAGAAATCATCAGTTAAACCAAGTTAAAGCATAAATATGTACAAATAAAGAGATTATGAATTAAATCATAAGTCATAAGATTGTAAATGAAATCATTAGTCATAAACATAACCAGAACCGTTAAATTCCTTATAATTCCTATGTTTAGTTTCAATATGTAAGTATTAGAGCTCAAATAATAATTTTTTTTATTTTGATGCTTTATTTATTTATTTATTACAAATACCAAATTAGCATGTGTTTAAAACTAAAAACTTAATGGTTATTGCAAGAAAATAACAAAACATTTTGACATGTCTTTAGTTTTGGAAAGTGCTCTCAACTAATTTCATATAAACTCAGTTTTTATGTATTTATTTATTTATTTATTTTTTTGACATCACTACTCTGGGCAAATGTAACATAATTGAGAGTTTTTGAAGGATTAGAAGTGTGTGCATAGCTGAGGTGTGATTCAGTGAGAGCGCCGAGAGTGTTCCAAATCATGTGTCGTCTGTACAGACGAGGTGAACTCCACTGCCTCCAGTCATTCATTTAAACCACTGTTAACTAAATTCAGCACTAAGCACTTTACAAGTCCATTCCAGTCTCACTACATTCTGCTCCCAAAGCCATTCAGAATTAATCTGCTTTGTTTTCCATAGCATTAAACTTTAGTTCTTGTTGTTTTTGACACATTATGTTCTTCAGCACCTTAAATGTCCAAAAATGATTTGTTATTTTAAGTTTGTGCATCTTTACCTCCAAACACTCCAAATGTAAAATAAAGGAAACACTTGAGGTGTTGTATGTCTGTTTGGAGTGCTTCTAGACCATGACTGGCTTTTGTGTTGCTCGGTTATCATGGTTTTACTTTAAGTAGGCAGGATGTGTTTTAACACTACAATCCAGCACAGAACATTGATTCAAAGAGCGTGTGTAGTTTGGTCCCGGAGCCGCTTGGGTTTCAAAGGACCGTTCATCTGTCAAAACAGTTTCCTCCTTTCTGTCTCTCTTGAAAGCACCGGCCGATCAATCTAAAAGAGTGACTGCTGAGTTATCACAGTCTAATTTTTACCATCTCATGTAGGAGCTTGTAATTTCTGTCACCGTTCCTACATTGCTTGAGTGCAGTCACGTCACAGCTTGCCTTAGTTGCTGAAGGATGTTAATACTTGAATGTCTAAAACGATACCGTTTATTATGTTTGATTGCTGTAGATTTAGAGAAAAGTTATTGTTTACATAGAGGCAGACAGGTCAGATCACAGATGCAGAGGATGGAAATGAACGAGTGCTCTTTAATAAATGAACTGCTCTGCTAAATAGACTGAGACGTTGTTTATCTGTGAAACTGTCAGGTTTTTCTGTTTTTCTGCGGATAGTAAATCAAGAAACTTTGTTTGTGACTTAATGTGGCATCTTATCTGCCAACTTGGAATCTGATTTTGATTGTGGTCACTTGCCGACTGTTCATGAGGAAAACTCAGACTTTTTATAGTTTAGAAGTTTGGGGTTGGTATGATTTTTTTTATTTTTATTTTTTAAAGAAATCTCTTAAAGGGGACCTATTATGCAAAAATCACTTTTATAAGCTGTTTGAACACAGTTGTGTGGCCGCAGTGTGTGAAAACAACTAGCCTATAATGTTAAAAATCCACCAACTCATTTTTTTATAAAACCAATAAGTCATAAACAGTCTCTCCAAACGAGCTGTTTCAGATTCTCCCTCTCTGCGCGTCACTGAGGGGAAAAAGTCCCGCCCATTAGTGACGCTCTCTGCCCTATTAGCATAAACACAGCCCTGAGTGAGAAGCTGTGGTCCTTTCATTACTGGAGATATAACGTTATACAATGTCAGCGCCAAAGAGGCTTTACAAGTGTTGTGTTTTGGGATGCACTAATGAACATAGGAGTCACCATAATCTCCCCTCATCTGAGCCGAGGACACTGTGGTTAAATTTCATTTTCGAAGGAAATATCCCGGAAAAAAATCAGTAACGTCCCCTAAATGTTTAGGAATTAATACCAACGCTTCGTGCACGAACGTCAGCTCCAGACAAAGTAAGTATCATGCATTTGTTTTCCAAATTGCCTTCTGAAACAGCTTCTTGGCACTCTGTAAGGCTAATTGCTAAAGCTATCATTGTCTCTCAGTCTCTGTGTGTTTTCGCTGATGCCTTCAAGTGCTGCCAGAATGATCATGAATAGGAATGTGGTAGTTAAAAGTTGCGTTTGAAAGCAATGTGAGTCGATCGCTTGAAGTTTTCGAGCTCATAATCAGAAGTGGGACTTATAAATTTTGTGATAGCATGAGACCAGCTATGTTGTTATTTTTATCCCGTCGTGCTTCCTGTCTGTGTAATTCATAAACGTGAATTTATTATGCACAGTATAATCAGATGACTGACTTTGAAACCGAGTAGTTTTCTGTAAAGATAACAGGCTTGTACTAATAGGGGAATGTTTATTTACAAAGGCTAGCACTGCTAATGCGGAGCTTGAGCTCTTGAAGCTCCGCCCTCTTCTCCGGGAGCAACAGCTCACTCAGATTTAAAGCAACACACTCAAAACAGCGCGTTTTGGCTCACACCCTAAAAATGGCAATTTTAACAAGCCGTAAAAATTTATCTGTGGGGTATATTGAGCTAAAACTTCACATATACGCGCTGGGGACATCAGAGACTTATTTTACATCTTGTAAAAAGGGGCATAATAGGTCCCCTTTAAGGCTGCATATATATGATTCAAAATAGAGTAAAAACAGCAATAATATGAAATAGTTTTACAATTTAAAATAATTACTTTCTATTCAAATGTATTTTAAAATACCTGGGTTGGCAAGTTTTCGGCAGTCTTTACTCCAGTTTTCAGTGTCACGTGATCCTTCAGAAATCATTCTAATATACTGATTTGAGGTTTAAGAAACATTTCTTATCAATGTTGAAAACATTTGCATTGCTTAATATTTTTATGGAAACCATGAATTAGGAAGTTTAAAAAAAGCATTTATTTGAAATATAAATCCATTGTAACATTAAAAATGTCTTTACTGTCACTTTTGATCAATTTAATGTATCCTTGCTGAATAAACGTGTTAATATCTTTCTAAAAAAACTTTACTGACCCCAAACTTGTAGCTTTGGGGGTTGGTACTGTTCCAAAGGAATAAAGAATGGCCTGTGTGTCCGAACTCCAGGGGCTGCGACTGATGAAGTCATCTGAATGTGTGCACAGCCGGTGACTGCTGGGATGGTAACCGTATTTCTCCTGAACAGATCTCCTTTTCAAAGTCTTGCACTTTGTTATGCATATTAAAGACTTGAGAGTTTTATTCAGTTCTGTTTGGGCAGTGGAGGTGTTTTCACCATAACAAGAGCACAAACCTTCACTCTTTCACTGTAGACTAGGGTCTGTCTAAACCTTTTTGCAAATGTTGCTTTCTGCACATTGACACATACAGTGTCAGATTATTATTTTTTTAATAATGTGTATAATGACTTTTATAACTGTAAACATGATGTGCCATCCATTTGTTGAAAATTTTTAGCTGAATCCGATTTATTTGAGAAAAATCTAAATCAAATTCTAAAATCATTTCATTGATTAAACAACGTTCACCTCAACTATCACATTATTTAATCAGCTTCAGTTCACTACAGGAACTGAAATATTTCGTTTTTCCACATTTTTAGTATCTGGAGCATTTTTACCACTTTTTACCACAATATTTTAAAGAATAAATGTAACAGTTTTGTCAGATTTATGCTTAAAAAGAATAGACAATTTGCTAGCTTGAAAAAGATTAGTAAATCAACTCCATCGCACACCTGCAGATGATAGGTGCGTAGGATAATAGAACCAACCAAGTGGATCGTTTTAACAGACAAGCAATTCCCGCACACTATCAAAACTTGCAAGGAAGTAATATTTATTAATACCAACGTTTCGGTATCAGGAGTATACAAATATTCAAATTCATCTCTTTTAAGATAAACACATGACCAATTAACAAAGTTCCATCTGTAAACAATTAAGCTCATTAGGAGTTCACATCGTAGACAATTACAAATTATAATAGTAACAACAAACAACAAAGATCCCACTGCAAACTAACAAAATCACCCAAAATACATACACAGCACATCATCTTCAAACAGCATCAAATTGTTACACTAACGGGTCCGCTAAATCGCCACTCAAACTCATTATAAATAATAGAAACGACACATCATTCAAAACAATAACACCACTATAACATTACATTGAATGGTGCTTCATCGTTCATACCCATAGGTGATAAAGTTTGAAGGGTATAGACAGGCCCGGATTGGCTAATCGGGAGCACCGGGAGGATTCCCGGTGGGCCGGTCTGGTTTTTTCGCCATGAATGGGTCGCCTGGGTTGAATATGGATGTTGTCCTTAGACTGCCTGCACTCACAGCAGCCCCACTCTTTTTATTTATTATTTTCTCACAGCTCATTATTATTTTCACTAGACCATATCAATAACAAATTCTCAATTGATAATTAATCATTCCTTTATGTAGCCGTTTTTTTTTTTTTTTAGCCGCTTGAGGAATGCTAAGACCAAGCGGAATTCTCTGCTGCCCCGCCCACAGAGCTCGGGACTCACGCTAACGGCAAATCACCATCCGCGTTTTGATTTTGCCAAATGAGTTTGGGCAAATGCAAACAACTTATTGATCATGAACCCAACATCCAGCAAGGCATAAAAACATTCAATCCACCTGAGTAAAGACGTCTTTCATTGTAAGTTAATGCTGTTAAATAGAGGCAAATACAAAACAAACAAAAAAAAAAAAACTTCTCGCGTAGCCTATTCTAAAGCCCTGTTCACACCAAGCAAGGTAACGATAAAGATTTAGTCTCTAAAATCGTTCTCAGTATTAAAGAATAGCAGCGTCCACAATCTACAACTATAACGATAAAGGCACAGAGAAACGGCTATCGCTTGGAATCAGTTCCAGAACGATTTTTTTTCCAGCTGATGAACGATAAAAACACTTACGGCCAATCAGAATCCATCCTGCTATAACGTGCTCGAGAATTTAAAGCGGCAGACGCACCTGCGCTTAGAATAAACAGACGATATCGTTCGCTGGTGTGGACTCTAATATCGTTATCTTTATGTAGTTATCTTTATTGTTATCGTGCTTGGTGTGAAAGGGCATTTAAACATGGACCTCATTAAAACACCAGAAGCAGCTCACACTCACAAGTTTTCTTTAATTTAAAAAAATGTGCATAGTATGCATAAATATGCAAAATATGCATTTTCATTCATTCAAAGGCTATATGGTTGCAATAATATTTTAGTTCAAAACTTTAAGTGCCATTGTTTAAAATGCTTTATTGGCTGATGTTTCATAGACCTTCAGTTGTTATGCTTTCAAATTTCATGCCATTTGTAATTTAACAGTATTTTCTTCTAAATTACTACATTTCGTGACGCCACAATTCTATATTGGTACAATTTACATTTTTTGTATGACATTAAATTTTTTTTAGAATAATTGTACATAAATAGGTTAAGCAAAACAATTGTTATTATTTCTGAGAACTTTTTAACTGCAGGCAGACATGGCCTACATTATGGTACAGTACAAATATTTGGAGCATCCCTTATTCTGTCCCTTATTTTCTTAAAGAATAAACACTTATTTTCTACAAGAATACACCAATAAAAACTATTTTCTTAAAGAATAAAAGATAAAGAATCACATTTGTCCCTTATTTTCCATTTCTGGTTAATTGACAACCCTAATGCTGACGTAATTATCTTTTGACTTCCTTGACAGTGGCGCCTTGCTTAAAAAAAAGGAAAAAATAAAAAAACCCAGTTGTTGGAAATATGCAAGCAAAAAATAGGCTAATAGATAAAAAAAAGGGATAATAGAAAGTGTAAAGGCTGCACCGAAAAGGCCAGTATATATATATATATATATATATATATATATATATATATATATATATATATATATATATATATATAAAAAACACAACAAAACAAACAAAAAAAAAACAAAGTGGGCCGGTCTAAGGCATGAAACTCCAGGCCTGAAAATGAGTCCCACTCTCGGTCTCTAGATCCAAACACTCACGTTCCTGTAGAGCACCACAATTTAAAGGCAAAAGCCAATTTTCAATCCCACAAAAAACGTAAAGAGTAACAGGATTCAAATTCTAAAGTGTGTCGCCCGATACCTCCTCATATCTTTCTTCTGACGGTCCTATATGTTCACTAATTTTGTTTCATTGACGCGACGTTTTCCACATAGCCTATACCACAGACAACGGACAATACACTTAATATGAGTGGAAACACAAGTAATCACAGATTTGATGTTATATTTTTTACCAGTTCTAGGATGACAAAAAAATGATGTTTTAAAAGTATTATTACACTGAGCACAATTCCCACAACGATAATTGCCCTTCTGTATAGGACTAAATAAACTCTGACAACACATTCACCTAAGTCTTATATGATAAAATCAATTTTTAAAAAACACTGGCATGTATTGTCCTCTGATTCAGAGTTGAAGGATATTTTTAGATATCCTCCTTTGATTGTATATAAACGCGCCAGGAATTTAAAAGATAGCTTGGTACATGCTCGTTTTCAGAGCGCCAGTCCTCGTGCATCTCAGAGTTTATTTAGTCCTATACAGAAGGGCAATTATCGTTGTGGGAATTGTGCTCAGTGTAATAATACTTTTAAAACATCATTTTTTTGTCATCCTAGAACTGGTAAAAAATATAACATCAAATCTGTGATTACTTGTGTTTCCACTCATGTCGTGTATTTGATCCGTTGTCCTTGTGGTATAGGCTATGTGGGAAAAACGTCACGTCAATTGAAACAAAGAATTAGTGAACATAAGAGTTCGATCAGAAGAAAAGATATGAATTATCCAGTTGCGGCACACTTTTTAAATTTGAATCACGATGTTACCTCTTTACGTTTTTGTGGGATTGAGAAAGTAACTTTGCCACCTAGGGGTGGAGATATTGAATTGCTTCTACAGAGACGTGAATTGTTTTGGATCTATACCCTTCAAACTTTATCACCTATGGGTATGAACGATGAAGCACCATTCAATGTAATGTTATAGTGGTGTTATTGTTTTGAATGATGTGTCGTTTCTATTATTTATAATGAGTTTGAGTGGCTATTTAGCCGGACCGATTGGTGTAACAATTTGATGCTGTTTGAAGATGATGCTGTGTATGGCTTGGGTGATTTTGTTAGTTTGCAGTGGGATCTTTGTTGTTTGCTGTTACTATTATAATTTGTACTGCTCATGATGTGAACTCCTAATGAGCTTAATTGTTTACAGATGGAACTTTGTTAATTGGTCATGTGTTTATCTTAAAAGAGATGAATTTGAATATTTGTATACTCCTGATGAAGGTCGTGTGACCGAAACGTTGGTATTAATAAATATTACTTCCTTGCAAGTTTTGATAGTGTGCGGGAATTGCTTGTCTGTTAGCTTGAAAAAGATAAAATCATAATTTAAGAGAATTCATTAATAACTGGGAAGAAAAAAAAAGGAAAAATAAGATTTTTTTTTTTTTGGAGGGATTATATTTTGCAGTATCTGTTGTTTTATATTAATGGTGTTATTATTATTATTTTTTTTCATCCAAAAGTTCAGACTAGGCACTGGGAATGTCATTGGTTCATTGTGATATGTGACAGATAGTGGACAGGGGCAAATCGTACTAGAGTCAGAATAGAGATGAGCTCCAGGAATGTGCTGATTTACCTCATGATCAGCAGATAGGAAGAAAGACTTCAGCTGATGAATGAGAGGATCAATGAATGTATGAATGAAAACATGCAGAAAGGGGACCCCTCCCCCATGCATCATTTCCACAATTGCATTGAATGCTTTGACAGATGGAAATGTTGGTTCCACTTTAAATGCATGTTAGAGAGTAGAAATTCAGTCATATTTTTGTCATTCATCATTACAGAGGGTTATGCGAATGAGAAGAGAGCTTTCGAACTGTATTACTACTTTGTGTAAATCAAAACTATATGCTCTGAACATATATGATGTGTTATTGGTGTGTGAAATGCAATAGCAAAGGCAAAAAAATGGTTGTAGTTTGCATTTTTGTGTTTGTACATCAAATGAATAGAGATGTGATAAGGCTTGGATTTCATTGCCTCGCAAAGATAAACAAAACAGAAGCAGTGAAGTAATGCAAAGGCAAACCTTTGTTCTAATGATGTTGTTTAATGCTCATCCAAATGATGCTTCAGATCTGAGTGTTCAGCCAGATCCTTGACAGTTGTTGATCTTTGCTGAGGACGGATGTAAGAAATGCTCTCAAACAAACACTGTGCTCTTGAACTTACAGTTCTGCTCATGATGGCCACACAAAAAGGGAGATAAAAGATTGGCATCGAAATAATCCCTGTGGAAGATTCTGGTTTTCCTGGGTGTGGCCACGTCCTTCAATCCAGATAGAGGAGGAAAGACAAATTCATTCAGACTCTGGCCAGGCATATATAAATTACAACAATTAACATATATTTTTGTATGCTTTTGAAAGAAGTCTGTTACGCACACTAAGGCTGCATTTATTGGATCGTAAATGCAATAAAAACAGTAATTATTCTGTTAAAGATTAAATGATTGAATTTCACTGATCATCTGACACTAAAGACTGAAAATTACTGCTGAAAATTTAGCTTTGTATCAGAGGAATAAATTACATTTTAAAGCTTAAAACAGTTCTTTAAATTCTAATAATATTTCACAATATTACTGTTATGTATTTAGTATTTTGTTGTTTATTGCTTGTACTGCTTTGAGGATGTCCAAATTGAGTTAGTTTTGGGATGTGACTCATAATTCTGTCTGGACGACATTCAGAAGAAGAGTTGCCAGTATACGTTTAGCCATAATGAGAGTCTGAGAACGATATCATTTCAGACGTACTGATGAGATTGGCCAAAATGACTCAGATCTCTGGCAGTTATTGTGTAACTGTAGCCCCTTAAATCAAAAACACACCAGCTGTGGGTGATTTCCTTTGACTGTCATGAGCGACCGTCTTACATTGAAGTGCCCTCGGAGGTTCCAGCTCCAACACATCCCTGCAGAACTATCGCTCAAAGTCTCAAATGTTCTCACGAACCGCGAATGACGCAAATGCTTTAGGTGCCAGCTCTTAATGGAAGCCTTTTATGTTTTCACTTTTTCTCAAGTCTTTCATTTGTACCTTAACCTGCAATTAGTGTTTTTACACACTCATCTCGGCTGCTGAGAGTGTTAGTTCACGCTTACAGTCATTGAAAAGGGACGCTTTTTGAAGACTGTAAATGTTAGGCAGGTATTGCGTGCCTTGTTGTAAGAAAAATAAACAACCCTCACAGTGTTCTTATATGAAAGCCTTCAGGTGTCAGTCTGAAACCGGCAGTCCCAATAAACAGTTAATTAGCCTGCTTCACATGTGCACAGATCCTGTGGATGTTTTGCATGTAAACACTTTATGAATGCATATCCATTACTGACTGCATCAGTGACCTATGTGAAAACGCTTCTAAGTTTGTATATTCATTACCTCATTGGCCTGATGTTCCTGAGAGGTATCTTTAAAAGCATTTAAAATCCACTTTGAGTCATGTGGATTATTGTGATGTTTTTAATCAGCTGTTTGGACACTCATTCTGATGGCACCCATTCCCTGCAGAGGATCCATTGGTGAGCAAGTGATGAAATGATACATTTCTCCAAATCTGTTCTGATGAAGAAACAAACTGATCTACTTGTTGGATAGCCTTAGAATGAATAATTTTTCAGCAAATTTTCGTTTTTGGGTGAACTCTTCCTTTAAAGAGTCACTTCAGTTTTCCAAAATACATTTAACAGAATTAACATGTAAATTACATCGTTATCAAGAAGTGACATTCCTTTGGAACACAGTAAAAGATTTGTGGTCTAGCAAGTTCTTAAATGAAGCCAATTTCATCATAACAGATACATGCTCACAGTCCTCTCTACTGTATGCAACAGGTATATAACAGCACTGACAGATTCTGAGGAAGAGGAAAGTGACGATGACCGAAAGCCACTGCAGGAACCAGCGGATGAGCTCACGGCTCTCCTGCGGAAAGCTGACCGACTGCACAGCTGTAACGGGGCAGAGAAAGCACAAGGCCTGAATGCCCTTCTGGAGAGGAAAGCAGAGGTATGCAAACTACAGCTCAAAAGTTTGGGGTTAGTGTGATATATATATATATATATATATTTTTTTTTTTAGTTCAGGGGTCTCAAAACTCGGTCCTGGAGGGCCGGTGTCCTGCAGAGTTTAGCTCCAACTTGCCTCAACACACCTGTCTGGAATTTTCTAGTTTGCCTAGTAAGACCTTAATTAGCTGGTTCAGGTGTGTTTAATTAGGGTTGGAGCTAAACTCTTCTGGACACTGGCCCTCCAGGACTGAGTTTAGAGACCTCTGCTTAAGTTCAACAGGGATGCATTAAATTGATTAAAAGTGACATTTATAATGTAACAAGTGATTGTAGCTATTTCAGTTATAATGCTGTTCTTTTTAACTTTCTATTCATCAAAGAATCCTGAAAAAAAAAATGTATTACAGTTTCCATAAAATTATTAAACAGAACAACTGTTTTCAGCATTGATAATAATAAGAATGACCAGCAAGTTAGGAATTTATTGAGGGAAAACTGAAATAAAACAGATATTTTAAATAAATTTTTGATCAAATAAATGTAGTCTTGGTGAGCATAAGAGATTTATTTCATAAACATTTAACAATCTTACTCCAAATTTTGGTGTACAATGGCTTCTGGTTTATTAATAAAAATGTTTTATTAATACACGTCATGTGCTTACAGTTTGATCAGAAGTACCAGTACCTTTGGCGGTTGTCCAGAGCCTATGCAGATGCACATGATTTTGCCGTAGACCTTGTAGAGAAGAAGAGCTGTGCTGAGAATGGTAATCACGGCTTTTATGATTACAGGTTGACATGTATTTATACATTGCAGGCATTTGTGCCAGAATTGAATAATTTGACATAATAGTTCAAATTTAGTGCTTGCTTTTGATTGCCATGAAATAGCATTGAATTATCATTATTTGGTGAATTTTCTCCACAAGTATTGATTCATCAAATAATGTGTGATATTTATTTATTTATTTATTTATTTATTTTAAAAAATTAACGAATTGCCATATAGTTTGATTGAATTAAGATTGACAAGCCTAATTGATAACCATCATGACTTATTCATGAAAACACAACTACTTCTAATTGTGAAGAAGACAAGTGTTGAATGAATGTGCCCTGTATTTCGCTCTTAATCCGTCTGCACTCTCCATTGTCTTTCTGTTCCGTTTTCTTCTTCTCTCCGTGCCAATTAACTGTAACACAATAGCAACTTAGTCCATGTGTGTATGGAGGGACAGGATCAACTAGTTCAGTTTCTGATCTTTCTTTACTATAGTGCCTTTATAATTGCTGTTCCTCAGTCGCTTCTCTGTATGAAGGCTTTAGTGTTAAAGTTTGGAAGTCGACCAATTATCACTTCTATTTAAATCTTTAGAGGAAGTATGTCTTATTAGTCTAGCTGTGAACAGGTGTGTGATCATCTTCTGTGAAATAAACCTTTCAATTTTTGTTTTTTTTTATTAAGAGTGAAAACAGATTGGATGCTGCTGGACTGTCATGTCTTGTTTATTTTGTTAGTATTTTTTTTTTATTTTAGGAAAAAAAGTTGGTGAAGAGGCAATTTCCATCAATCCACAGTGTGCTGAAGGTCATCAGTGGTGAGTTCATGTTAATATTAAATCAGTTTGTTGTCCAATTAGGTAGTAATACATAATTTTACAACTGCATGTTTGAAGTATTTTTTAAGTATTGTAGCTTTATGGGTGATAAAGAATTTATGAAGAATTTATGTTAAACAATATTAAGCAGTACGATAGCAATGTGTGAAAATGAGTCACTGTAGATCTGTATTGAACACAAATCAAATTGTCATTTGCCATTAGGTGTGTCATGCCAAGGCTGACGATTTGACGGGGGGTTTTTGTTTTGTTTTCTCAAATTTTGCCTGTAATTTTTAATTTTTCTTGTCCTTGTCTTTGGCTATTTTGTTTGATTCACATAAAATTAAGCACATTAATTTGTACTTGTGACTTAAGATTTAATGAATCTGTTTAAACTGACTATACAAACTAGACAAACTAATTCCCAGCCTTTCATGAACCTATTACTGACACTTTTTGGCATAGCTTAGACTTTACTGCATGATATATTGCCCATTTATTCAACAACTTCAACATCCTCAAGTTGGTTTCAAGAGGTTTTACATTATTCCAGGGCATTTTCAGAAATCTGGCCCTCATAAGTAGAGAAAAGCATTTGCATACTTGTTTGTAGCACCTGGGCTCTGGTGTGTCTGTGGGTCTCTGAATGTATATGTGGGTGTGCGTGTGTGTGGGTGTCCTGCACCGGAGGTGTTTTTCAGGCTTGCCAGCTCCTCTGGATGTGCTCACTCATCTTACAAAACCCTCTTGATAGCATCACCACACCCCAGGAATGTAAACACATGCAAAGACAGCCCCAAGCTAACATATAAATACACACACACACACACACACACACACACACACACACACACACACACACACACACACACACCTACGTAATTGCTTGAAATTTCTGTGTTTATGCTGCAGTTTTAGTGTATATACACTAATGTTCAAAGGTTTGGGGTTAGAAAGGTGTTTTTATTTATTTAGTTATTTATTTATTTTTTATTTTAAGATTTTTTGTACCAAGAATGCAATAAATTGATGAAAAGAGGCAGTAAAGACATTTACATTGTTAGAAAAAAGTTATATTTTAAGTAAATGTTATTCATTTGAACTTTCTGTTCATCAAATCCAGAAAAATGTATCAAAAATATTAAACACAGCTGTTTTCTGCATTAATAATAATAATTTATAATAATAATAATAATAATAATAATAATAATAATAACTAGATAAAAAGTTTGAAGTTGGCTTGAGAAAGCCTGACCAGAAAGTTTGAAAAAGTATAAGAATGAAGGATCGTGACACTGAAGACTGGAGTAATGATGCTGAAAATTCAGTCTTACCATCACAGGAATACATTTTAAAATGTATTTAAAAGTGTTTTAAATTGTAAAAATATTTAACTGCAAAAATTACTCTTTTTACTGTATTCATCAATTCATTCATACTGTATTCATTTATTCATCATACTCAACAATGGTGAGCATAAGAGGCTTCTTTAAAAACATGAAAAATCTTTTAATCGTAGAGTATTTTAAAGGCGTATTTTTTCATTTTTTTAAAAAACTTTATAGGACCAACTGACTGGCATAATCATATGTGGATACTGTTGTGCCTGTCCATCTGATATTGTTGATATAGTTTTGAAATGTGAGAAACAGACATTTCCTGAGATTGAAAGACACATGATGACTTCTCTGTTTTGGGCTTCATAGTTTCATGTATTGCATGATGACACATATCACTTAACGCATTTTAAAAGATTCATATCATCAGAAGTCATATCCTGCCTAATCCAAGAGCAGGGCAAGCTGCCCGCTAATTTTCTTTTAGTTGAAAGCAGTTGACTGCAAGACAGCTTTCCTTATCCAGGTCAGATTTGGCTCCCTTTAGTTTATTTCTTTGTGAGCTGTAATGGTTTCACTGTTTTGATGGCAGTCAATCAATTAAATATTGTAATATGAAGGGTTAATATGTTTATTGTACAAATCTTACAAATATTGTAGTACGCATTCTGATATGTTTACAGTGTCTAACACAGTTTTTGTGAGCTGTGCAGCATATGTTTGCATTTGTTTTGTTACAGGGTGTCTTAATGAAGGTATGTTCAGTGATCTCTGTGTCTGTATTTTGCCTGTGTAAATCCCTCTGCAATGCTTTCCGTTCCCTCACAGATGCCAGGATTATCACACAGAGTGCAGAGGAGGGTCGTTGTGACCTATACACACACACACACACACACACACACACACACACACATACACATGCACCTGAGTTACTGCTGCTCTTATCTGTGATGTGTCCTTGGCATTATGGTTTTCATTAAGGATCTGGCCTTCAGCTTTATCGAATTCTGTCCTGTCCTCAGTGCAGCAGCTCTGCTTAATGATACAGTGTGTGAAGGATATAAGATAAAGTTTTTTGACCACATTCTTGTATCATGAGCAGAGCCAGTTCCATTGTACGTTTAGGGGAAGATTTTAATGCTTTTAAAGTCTTTCATACTCATCAATATTGAGAAATATTATTCACTGAAAAAAATAAGTAAAATTTACTTAATTTTTACTTAAAGTTTTTGCACGCATATTTTTTAAGTAAAATTTAAGTGTGGAATTAAGTAAAATCTACTTAAGTTATGTAAAATTAGCAAAAGGAAATAGGTAAATTTAACATGGCCAGTTAGAGTGTGATGAGTAATTTCTACTTAATTATTTTAAGTTTACCCTGCAATACTCAAGTACATTTCACTCAGTCACGGTTTGTAAACTTTACTCAAACAACATAGCACTGAAAAAAAAAAGCCAATATAGCATGTGGTTCACTTACAATTATGTGTGTAAGCAAGTAGACAGCTTGTTATTCTTTTTAAGGTAATATGTTTACTCAATATAGTTATTAAATGAATGAACACAGAGACCTGAATACTTGGCACATGATACACAATGACGGTGACAATCAGTGAATAGTGTTTGAGTATGAATGGGTCATTTTGAGTAAAAAATGAACTCCAGATGTCACAAAACAGCAAGTTACTTAACCTAAAAACAAAAGCAACCACAAAAAAGTGTAAATACATCGCAAAAACAGCAAAAAAAATTACCTTATTAATTATTCATGCCCAAGTGCATGATGGGAACAATGGGATCATGACTTTGATGTTTACTTAATCTTTGTAAACATAAACAATTCCAAGTAAAATGTACTTAAGTAATTCTTGCCTGAACTAAATGATTTAATGTAGAAATTACATTTGTTTTTCTGTAGTATTTACTTCACCACAAAATCATTTTTATCAGTGTTGCAATTAAAAATGGATTGTATTTTAATATATTTAAAATACAGTTTATTCCTGCCTAAGGCTTTTGTAGAAACTGTGATACATTTTTCAGGATTCTTAGATGGATACAAAGTTCAAAAGAACTTTCTGTAACATTCTAAATGTCCTTACTGTCACTTTTGATCAATTGAAATCCTTGCTGAATAAAAAAATATTATTTTTAATGTTAATTTGTTAAAATCTATGAATGATTTACAAAAGAATTCAATTTTATATTAGGGATTTGAACAAACAACTAATCCTAAGTATTAAATGTGGGTGCATTACTCAGCGGACACAAATCATTTCTCAAATGGTGACACTTGTTGAGGAGTGGTGTGCTATTACCTTTCTAAGCTTTTAAATATGACTCTGGTCTGTCCTTCAAAGTAAAACTTTATCATGCATTACTAGAAAATCATAAATCTGAGTTCTTAGAACAGAATTCTCCTAAACCGCATCATTTGCATTCTCATGGAAACTTAGAAGCTGCATAGCAATGCCTTGGCAGTCACATAACACTTCAGCTAGACTTTTGCACCAGCCAGATTGTCTTCAATAAGTGTAGTTGGTAACTCTTGTCTGAATCAACTTGTATTTGAAAGTATCGATACAATGTCCATGTTAAACTCTTCTTTTGCCGTGTAATTTGTTCAGTTGTTGAGGTTTTGGTGTTTAGTTATCCAGATTCCCTGAGCTGAAGGTTTCTGTCAGTGTCTGATGGTTTAAGCTGGTTATTTATCCTTCCGTTCTGCATCATAGCTGGTTTTCCTTGCAAACAGAGCAGCAGTTTGACCTTGAATGGCAGTGGCAGCTCTTGTCATTGAGACTTTATTGAATGCTCAGCCCAAGGTGATGAGAGAGAACTTTCTGTTCTGAGCTGAGAGGTGAAAGGAATCTGTTCTTTCTGTCGATCAGTTTGACTCTTAGACCTCTTTGTTTGTGGCCAGTTGCTCAGGGGATTTCTCTGCCCATGAGGAAAATACTGATTAAACTTACATAATCTTCTGGCAGCCACAAGTCTTAGTGTTTGGCTGATTTTTTTCTTCTTCTTTTCTTTCTGTGCGGTTTGTGTATGCATGAGTGTGTATGAGTCTATATAATATTTCTCACCGAAAGGACTCTAAGCAACCGTCAGAAACAACCCTTGGCCAAACCACACTTTTTCTTGTACAAATCCCTTCTCTCCCTCTTCTAGTGTCATTTTCATTCTGTTTCTGCTCTCTGTTTCTCTCTCTCTTTCTCCCACACACACACATTTCGAGATAGAATAAACTTTACAGAAGTTTCACTCCAGAACACTGGAAACTGCCTGAAGCTCACAAAACCTCCCCGACCTGTTCTGAGCATGAAGAATTACACTAATAGAGTAACAAACATTTGCTTGTTTTCTTTAACACTCTTGGATTTCATGGCCGATGAACTCTGATGAACTCGACATCATCTGCTTTAAATTGTCTTTTTAATTATGAATCTAGAATTGCATTTCCTGCAGGAAATATCAGTGCGTGCAAGCAGCAAATAAATTAATATTTAGGTGCGACTAGGATTTAGACTTTGGTTCTGCATGGATAAGATGCTGCATCAGAGCCACCTTATACATGGCTGTCGTTATTGTCTGAAGTGAGCGTGCAATATGTTTATTGTCGAATGTGCTCAAAAGTCAACACAGTGACACAATCTTTGAACTGTATAGGAGGTTATCGATGGTCAAATAAATGCATGAAAGAGACACAACTTAACATGCAAATAAATGTTTGAAAGAATATGTTTTGAAATTGCACATTTACATTTTCACTTAGTTATTTAGCAGACACTTTTATCCAAAGTAAGAACATCACAAGGAATTTACAATGCAATTTCAGCGTAAACTACAGTTTAAAATTTTAGAGTTGGTAAAATTTGAAAAGAAGTGCTCACCAAGGCTGCATGTATTTGATCTAAAATACAGTAAAAACAGCAATATTGTGAAATGTTATTGCAATTTAAAATAACTGTTTTCTATTGTAATATATTTTAAAATGTAATTTATACCTGTGATGCAAAGCTGAATTTTCAGCAGTAATTATGCCAGTCTTTAGCATCACATGATCCTTCAGAAATCATTCTAATATGCTGAACCTAATATACTAATATGCAGAAACAAATGATCAATGTTAAACAGTTGTACTAGTTAATATTTGGTCAGGATTTAGTCATGTTGTTGTCAGTATTCCTCAGCTTTCTGAGTAATATTAAAGACAAACAGTAGAGAAGTAGAGCAAACGAATGCTGTGGAGCATGTAATTTTTTTTCTTCTTAAAGTATAAAATTCATAAAAAGCTAAAATATTAAACTGAATTTGTTGAAGGAAATTCTGGAGAAAAATAAAAAAAATTTCAATACATTGCTGCCTTACAAGCATATCTTGTTGCTGGTATTGTTTTGATACAATATTTGCACATTTTTGTTTGCAAAGTATCCACATATGGTAAACAGTTTTTATTATTGGGGGTGTTTACCCATAATGCCCCTGTGGAGGGAAACCCCAGATTCCTGGAGCGAGGAGATGTTGTCAGGTGTGTGACTTGCTCATTCAGCCAGCAGAACTTCTGCCACTGGCTTCCATCGCTTTGCTGTGGTTAAATGTTCAGGCCTCCGGGCATTGCCAGAACATGACAACAATGAATAAAAACACTTCACAAACCAATCTGTGAAAGGAGAGGGGAAGGAATTAGCCCCGGGAACATTGAGCAACCTTCTCCCCACCTGTACTGTCTCTGCTAGCAGTTGTTATTGGTGATCACTTCTGGTATGTCTTCATGTTGCTTCAGTTCAAATTTATTTGCAATTCATCAAAAGAGCTATTTTGGTGATCTTCAACTTTGTCCATGCACTGCCATTTTTAATAAGTAATCAGGATTGTGTTGTCAGTTTTCACTTCTTTCAGCATTTTAACTGAAATGGAACCTTGTAAGTGACAGGCAGCAACAAATTGCAATCGAATAGTTTCAGACTTTGATGTCAGCATGTTGCAAAGCTAAAAACATGATACTATAACATTTGTCAGTATTGAATGAAATGTATCTTTATGATCCCCTGTAATCTTGGTTCACTTAGTGTATCGCAATGCATTCTGGGAGTGTTCTGTTCGTTAAGGAGATATTTGATGCTGCCTGGGAATTCAGTCAAAATTAGGTATCAGCATAATGTCGCTGCCTATTTAAAGTGCTGTCTATGTAGGCAGCACACCTGGTTTTGGAACAGAGCTCTTGGCATTTGTCATCTTTGCACCCAAACACCTGTCACAAATTTTGTGATCTTCTGTTGTGGTTGGTCATCCTTTCTTTGGTGTAGAGAGTTCAATGTAACTGTCCTTCTCTGCACCACCATTGAGTCACAGTAGCCAGACAGAGAAGTTGCCAAAACTTGCCCAAGTGTTTGTTTGCTTTGGGAGAAAGTAGGAGAAATATGTTCCTACACTGTCTGTCCTGCAGTGATGCCAAGCTCAAAGAACCACCTCCTCAACAAGGTGATGCAATGTTCATTCTCAGTCATACTCTATGAAAAGCAGAGAAACTGCCATTATTCAGTTCATAGTCAGACTTTTGACAAACAGCATAAAGTCTTAAGCATCTTTCACACAGCCATTCCGGAAAATACACGGAAAATGTGTCCCGTGATTTGTCCCGGGATGGTCTGATTTTGGCTCATTCACACTGCCAGTGATTTTCCGGTGTCGTGCCAAGGTACTTACCCCTGATAAAAATTGTATCCCCGGTCGAAAATACAGTCTGAAAAGATATGTATCCCACTACACTCTAAAAAATAAAACATTAGTTCGACATAAAAAAACGTGTTAACGTTTTCCACTAGAATTTTTAAGTTAAGCCAACTGCTGGCAGAATTACATTAATTCAAAGCAATGTTTTTGAGTATGGTGAAGTAGCTTTTTGGCCACAACAAAACATATTTCTAAGTTACATGAACTTAATAATTGTCAACAAGAATGCAAGTATTTAAGTTGATCCAACATGATATTTATGCATGGTGAAGTAGCTTTTTGGTCATAATAAAATACATTTGTAATTAAAATGAACTTAATATTTATCAACATACATGCAAGTATTTAAGTTGATCCAACATGATATTTTAGGTATGGTATAGTAGCTTTTTGGTCACAATAAAACAAATTTCTAAATAACATGAACTTAATAATTAGTATGATCCCTATATGATCCCTGCAAGAGATTCCTATAATAAGGGCATTTTCCTGTTTCCCAGAAGGCTAAGTCTCTAAAAACTACAACCTTGGTCGTTTGGTTGTAATATAACCTTGAGTACCTTGTGGGTCGGGCTCCTCCATGGTGGTGCCCGCCCACAAAGAAGTCAAGGTTCTAAGACAGTTGGATACTTGATGATCAGACTTTCTTCCAAATGAAATTAAGTTACCATGTGCTGTGTCTGCTCTTGTGTCATGACCTTCAGAAAAAGGATCCCCCAGAAATAAGGTGTAGCTACAGAACATTGCTGTCTTTGTGAAGCAAGAAGCAGTTAAATGATTATAACACAATCTGAGGAAGATGAGGATGTTGTGTGTTGTTTGTTTGGTGGTTTGAAGGTGGCTGAGTGAAATCAGCTGACAGCAAGGAGATGCAAAATACCTTCTGAAAGGTTGCTAGGAGTATTTAGAGGCATGAGGGCGATGTCAAAACCAAGCACCTGGACAGCAGCTAAGGGACTCTTTCCTGGTGCTCAAAAAGAATAGATATTCAGACAGTATTATTCAAATGAGTTAGACCCATTTATTGACAGTAAAAAACAGTAGGACAATTCTTAAACTTTCAAACAGCAAGATTTGTAGGCTACATTTTCCTGAGACACAAAACAGCATGCCCTCAGAAACTTATGAGGAACAGTGTAATAAAATGTAGTAAAACCCAGTACATGGATCACCATTCTTTGACTTGAACACATGAAAGTGAATCAAAATTGCTGTACATTAAATGTACTAATTTAAACATAAAATGAGCAAAGCTTCTTTCATTCAACTTTTCCAGTACTCTTACATAATTATCTTTATTCTTATCAATATTTGACTATTCACCTTCCAGATTAACGGCAACTAAAGAGGGCACTGCATATGAAGTTCAAAACACACCAATACCCTCAGAACACAGAAGTCATGGGAGAAATTAACCACAGCTCAAATTCCTTAAAAACGTGCAAACAGCAGCATTTGAAGGCTAGACACAAAACATGAACTCAGAAGCTTATGAAGAACAGTGTTTTAAAATTTGGTAAAACCCAATGCATGAAGTGGCACCAGAAATGCAGAAAAAAGAACAGGTTGTGTGTGTGTGTGATGTGAAACTCCCCCTCACGAAAGGTCGATCAAGTCTGCTCTAGAAAATACCAAACTTGAGATTCATTACTTTAGAGCTGGCTTTTTGTCCATCAAGCTCAAGGCATAGCTTCTGAAACACTTCAAAGGTAAATTTCAAGTGCTTGGGATAGGTAAGGTTAAGAGCGTAGATTACTCCCATCAGCAAAGCACAGGATCTGGCGACATCAATCCCCTCCAGGATCTTGGATCCCTCAACTATGATGGTTGCACGCCCATCACCAACGATAGCAATCTTCATCACTTGCATTGCAAGGTCTGCGTCAAGCTCCTCCACATCCTTGTAAGAGAAATTAAAAGATGTCAGGATGTATAAAATACATAGCTCAAGCTCTTCAGGATGACATGCATAAGGGAATGCAGGGTGACCATGTACTTCAACGCCTAGCCCACAGGAGACTGGTGCACAAGATTGAAACGGCCATATCTCTACCCACGAAGGCTAAAGGGTCCATGTATGTTTTGGTCATTGGATTTTTCGTTCAGGGGCATGTATTAAAAAACAAAACGAGTGTTTATTTAATTTTCATTTCAAAGTTGAAAAACTAAAAATGAAATGCAAGGCATTTTCACATATTCTTTACAATGAAATAAATAAATAATTTGATAATGGTTTGATTTTGGTTTTGGAACAGGACCTTTGTAAGTCCCTCCCCCTGCAAAGCCTCTCCATGATTCGCCCAAATAAACTACCACTTCCGGTATGAAAATATGCTAAAACGGGTTGTCTTTTGTGTTTGTCTTTAAGTGATTGTATTTTTTTCATTCTACAACCTATAAAAGCAAAATCAATCCATTTTCAAATTTTTGTTCATTTCATTGTAACGTCTAAAATGAAAAATGCTTCGCTTTTAATGTTTTTGTTTTTCAACTTTGAAAAGAAAATCAAATAATAATACTCTAATAATACTCACCCCTGAACGGAAAATCTAATGAACAAAACATACAGACCCTACAGAGACATGCAGTTCAAACAAAATAAAACATTAAAAAAGTACTCAAGTACTTACGTGGTACAGTTTGAAAAGATCCTCCTCCTTCTCTCCAAGATAGACTATGAGGCAGCGAATGGCAATTTCTCTGCGCTTTTCAACTGTGTTGTCCTGATTGATGGAAAAAATAGATACGGTGTTCATTAAAAATCAGATTCAAGTGTAACCAAAATAATAACAATTTGAAAAAAATTAGTGTTGGTATACAATGGACCTTGTTCGTAGCAGCCATATCGACATTTGACATGAAAACAGTGAGGCAGATTAAAATAAAGGTCTATTCATAATAAAGTTAGTCATTAAACCTGCAGAAGCATGTCCTTAATCTGCCTTATCTTCAGGCCTGCAGCTCCTCCTTTTGACTGGGTCAAGGCCATCAGTTTTGGGGTGCATTGGTCAAGCTTGGCCAGAAAGGTCGATTCAAGGCTAACTGTTGTTATCCTCTTGAATTCTTCACATATCTGCAGGGCACACCATTATAAAATACCACAAGAGACATAAGTATGTATAAATGATGCAGAAATAAAATATCTAAATGTGTATTTGTACACATTCAAATGATTTGGGTCTAAATGTATTTATTTCAACATTTTTTTTTTATTTGACTTCAATTTGTGGACATGTATCCACAATTTATCAATCCACAGTACAAAAATACTGATTTAACAAACATTGTATTATCTCACCTGTGCCTCACTAAAAAGTGCAGGCCAGCGCTTCATGAAGTCACTGATGGCAGGGGCCTCTTTCACTATTTCCTCCCGACGAAGGCTGAACGTTTTGGCCATTTTCTGAGCTACCACCCTGGAGTTGTCCCTTTTCATCACTTCACTCAGGAGCTCGACTCTCTCTTTTTCCAAACTTTCACTACTTTCACCTGGAGCATGAGGGGGTAGGTAGTTCACCTCAGCCTTCTTTGGTTTTTTAACATTCTTTGCCGGATATTGGTCATGTGTTGTTTTCCTCTTCAGTGAGTTTACTTCAACTTCAGGGCAGCCGAGACCTCTAAGCTTGCTTCTGAAATTGTTCATCTTATATTTTAGACGCTGCGCCCATCCATAGGACCCATTGAAGGACCCCGGTTCTTTCAGGCAGGGATGCTTTAGAGTCAGGGCCTCTGCAACCTCACTGATCTGCAGACTTGATGGATAAGCGGTATACTTATAAATAGCTTCTGCTAGTTTTCCAAGGATGTCAGGAAGCAGTGGAATGAAATCTTTTGTAGGGAGAAGAGTCCCATATTTTTGGAAGCGCTCATTGGCTGACTGAATTTGGATCTCTGTGAGGTCAGAAAAGCTTGGAATCGGAAACTGAACAGGCCAGCGCTGGTAACGGTGCCCTTGACTATCTTCAGATGAATAAAGGATCAGTGTGTCATTACTTGACACAGATGAGGTGTCAACAAAGTGCTCTTCAGGGGGATGATCAGTCACATTAGTCACAGAAGTGTCGGTCACATCAGTTAAGGTTAAGGTTACTGTAGGCTCCTGGTCCTGGAGAAACACAATCTTGATTGTGTCCTTGTCCTTAAGGTCAGTTGTAGAAACAAGGGTGAAAAACTCATCACCAAAATCAGCATCTTTATAGTGAAGACAGAAGTCTCTTGCAATGGAAAAGGTATCACGAATGACTGAGTGAAGGTCATCCACCATCTCAGGGATTCCAGATGGTAGTACAACTTTACGGACATCGTGATCTGCAAGGATCACTCGGAGTTGAGCCGATTGTGACATTATGCAACCTGTAGACAAAATGTTTTACATGTTTACGCTCTCCGGCACCAAATGTCGTCTCTATGTATATATGATCACTATGGTAACAGCGTCACCGCCATATTGAATGAATTCTTCACTCTCCAAACCCAATTGGAGTCAACGCTAAGTCAGCAACTATGCTCGTTTTTGTGCAGCCTACGGTTGCAACAACCGGCGTACTATTGAAAACAGATAACGTGGGATTACTATTGACTTTTCTAGCCTAACTGTGTTTGGAAAAATGTTAATAAAGTTTCCTTATTAACCATCAAAAGATGACTCTACTTTTAGAATTTAGTTTACACATCAAAGCACACTGGGCCCTATCATACTAATTAATCCTTTTAACTAATAAGAATTTTTATTTTCCTCCCTATTATATTTATGATGCAAGCAGAATGTAATTACAGATAATTTTAAGAATTTTTTCAATGTATTCCCTTCTATTAAACATGATAAAGGCCTGTACACAAATGAGTCAACAGCATGACAGCGAGGACAATAGACATAATTTATCAAATTTAAGTCAAATTCTTAGTTATTTTAATCGAGTAAAACAACAATAACAAGAAGAACAACAAAAAAATTTAGGTGAAACTGCATTAAGTCAAACCTACCTTCAGTGCAATCCAGCTTCACGTACTTCTGCTGTTCGTTTGATCTGGACCAACATTTCACCTGGAACATGCAAGAGCGTTTGACATTGTAAACCGGTGTAAATGAGGAATACTGTATTGGATGGATGTACGTCACATCGTTTACGCAGTAATATTACAATATACAGACAGCAATAACGTCAGCGTTAGTCACGCTGCAGTCGACTGTAAACTGCACCATACTTTATCTCCAGTGCCGATTAACGTTATTTAACCACACGCTTTTTATTAAGAAAAAGATAAAGAAATGTTTCATATTCGGCGATGGTCCTGGCAATAAACAAGTGTGCGTTCGCTCCACAGCACGTAATATTGTAAAATCTGCTATTGAATTAGCACCAAATTATAAATGCTTAAGTATGATTTAATGTAAATTACCTTTCAAACACACTGGAAGATAATGGCGGCGTCTTCGTGATTTCAGCAGTGGCAGTGACGAGGCGGGGCGGACTCTAATTAACGTTACATCTCTATGGAGTTGTTTTAACACTGATGAAATAACTCTGTGAAATAACTCCAACACCAAACGCCATTTTACTCCGAATGTGTTAAAATTACTCTTTGGGTGTTTAAATCAACTCGGAAATGTTTAACACCGAAATTTCAACTCTCCAATTTTTGCTGTGATGGGTTAAAAATCTCCTGCAGATAAGTTCATTAAAGTCGAA